>BMAO01034698.1:0-75803 GCA_019973975.1 Trichonephila clavata
ACAGATAAATAATTATTATATCTTTGTAATTTTCTGTACCATAGCAAGGATATGAAATTGGTTTGTCTTTTTTTAATAGGAAAGCAAAATTTGAACTCAGAAAAAATATTTTTTGGAGAAGAATGATGTTTATATAATTAAGTAATACGAATGTATATATATATACATGAAATATATTAGTATAATGAACAAAATGCAAATAAATCAAAAGAACAAATACCAGTTGTAATAATTATAATAATATGTAATAAGAATACTAAATGGCATGTATTATTTTATAAAAGAAGAAATTTCAAAAAATAAAGATAGAAAGATTTTCAATTTGTATGATAAAAAAAATGTGTGGTTTGCAGGTTTTGTAAAAGACCACGTAACATTCTTAGGTATATAAGTGGATATACAACCACACCAGCGGGCACATCATACGGCGGTATAAATAATATTTACTGTTCTTAAACATGATTTAAGTATATAATATCTATGATTTGATAATATTGAATTACAATTAAAAGAAATTAATTGCTTCGAATATTAATTAAGTATTCATCAACGCTGAGAAAAAGCAGAATGATATTTTCCTCACTTGTCAAAGGAAATAGGATAAATTCAATATATTTTTGTGATTTCTTTATAGCCAGAAGAAATTAGGAGTATGGTAAGTGGTTCAAAGGAGGCTAATTGATGATGTTAGAGGCTTAATTAATTAACTTAATTAAACATACTTAATTATTTTCTAAAACAGAATATTCCCCATTAAGGAATCCGCTGTTTTTTCTTCAGTTAGCTAGAAATTGATGGCCAGAATACTTAAGCTCCAAATTCGATTCGAATCCGATAATTAGCATCAGAGATTTAGGAAAAATTACTTGGTGATCACATACGTACATGATTGCTTTTGCGTAAGCAATTAATAATTATTTTCCTCTTTTTTAAACATAACATGATCATTTGACTAATAATAAGAATTTATGAGTTCACACCACATACTCGTACCTTCTCACAAAATGTGTAAATGTAACTTAAACAGATATTTCCCAACGGGCTTAGAAGGAAATTTAAAGAACTTTTGGTATCTACGGATTTGAAATGTAATGATAAAATGCAACAGTTTGATATGTTATTTTTTCATAAACGCATTTAATATTTCATATATTTTTTTTGAAAAAAAAATCCTTTTGCTTTTATAATTCGAAAAACTGTCTATTATTCGTTGTAAAAAAAACCTTCCAAAGGCATTGTTATCAGCAAATGTATTGAACACTTATTTCATATTAGCCACACGTAATTCCAAAAAATTATAAACTTAATGTTACGGAATCAGAAAGTTAAGATAAGAAACAAAACAGTATGCAATTGGAATATTCTGTTTAAAATGCGTTCACAAAACAATAATACAATAATCTTAATTTGGTTCCATTTAGGTTCCTTTAATAATAATGCCAATATTATCCAGCAGGGACGATTACTGCGGAAATTTCTAAGGATGTCTATTTTTGAATACTAAGTATATCACTATTTTTTTCAATTGAATTAAGATTACTAAGGAACTATAAAATATGTCAGTAATATTTCCCATTTTATAAACATATTTCTTATATATTGATTATTACAATGCCATACATTATGTAATGCCTGATTGAAAAATGAAGTTTAAAGTGTGAAATTTCTATTCATATCATTAGGCAGGTAACAAATAACTTTTATTATTTTTAATACTGAAATCTTAATTTATAAATAATATACAATAATATAAAAACTTAGAAAATACTACGTTTTTTGTTACTATGATTTTGTAAAATTCAGCCTTCAAATATCAATCCAACATTGTTTTCAAACCGCATAGTTTTACTTTTTATTTTTAATCCTTTTTTCGTATAAAAATTGTGAGTAATTATCTGTATGAGAATACGCAATATTTATGACTGAATGATAAATTTAAAACTCACGCACTTATCCCTTTTTTATGTTGTTCCTCAAGATCGTTTTCAATCCAATAAAAAACGAATTACTCAGCAATATATAAAATTGGCTTTGCTCAAGCAATTTAAATTCAATCTCAATTTTCTTTTACGCTTCTGGGAGTTTGAGTATAAAGTTACTTGGGTGTTTTCATACCTGTTTGATTTGAATAAAGCATGAGATGAAATGTCGATGCCTATTTACCTGCTTTCAGGAGACTGTGTATAATTTAAGATGCGAGACTTAAATTGCAAAAATGAAAACCACACGCATTTGTTATTAAAACATCTCATAAACATATGGTAATCAAAATGTTAATTTGGAGTATAAGATAGTTTAAATTACTTTTAAAGTAGCATGATAACATGTATGGCAAAATCCGTTCCATAATACTCTATGCAACAACAATTATATAAAAAAATCTGAAATATTAGATTGCTTGGTATATATATTTGCATAACTTATTCCTGGCTTATTTATTATAAGAGAAACATTAGGAATCTATGGTTAAGTTACGGGAAGAAAATGTAAATTAAACATTTAGGGAATATTTGACTTTTACTTGCAAATCGAGTTCATGCAGTGTTTCTCAAACTTTCGACACTTGCGACCCAATATTCAATCATATTTTTCATCGCCTCCCTACTTTATACAATAACAATGTATTGAATTCAATAATACGATACTTAGACGCAAAATCTACAATACGTTTTTAACCTCTTAAGTTCCTCTGACGTATATAAACGTGTCGCTCAGCCAGTGCATTAATTTCACTGAAACGTATATATACGTCTTTTCGAAGTACGACCTTTTTAGTAACCTTCAATAAAATTACTCCGAAGGCTTTGGAAAGCAATAAAATGACCTTGACAGTGTTCACAAACGATTTACTTATTTCAGAGATTTTTTTTATTTATTCCTTTTCTTCACCTATGTTTCCTTAATGCACCACATACGCTCGCCTACGTGTTAAACGGAGGCATTGGGAAGCGTATGACGTAATTTTTTTAAATCGGCATTTAGGGATTAATTATAAACTGCACAAATTAAGAAGATAAACGTTCATTTTTGCAAAACTTTTGTGTATGATAAGTCCATGTTCTCACTGATAATTATTAAAACTTGTTCTTAACTTAGTATTGTTGTAAATTAATTATAAAATATACATTGTGCAGTACTGATATATATATAAATGTTTTGTATCAGTGTAAGCGTGTATTTTATTTTTTATTGTGTCAGAATGTAATTTGTTTGTTCACTTTCAGTGAATTTATATATTTTTTTAAAATTATCTTTTGTTTTCAACTTTTCAATATGCTCGCGCCTCCCCTCATTGGGTTATCATGTCTTAGGGAGGCGCGCCCTACAGTTTGAGAAATACGGAGTTAAGGCGATATGGTACCATCTTCACAATTTTTTTTTTATTTTTAATATTTGATATTTGGTTTTAATTATATTTTATAAAGGTTCATATTTAATAATGATTCCATGCAAAAATTTAATTTGTTGCAAAATATTTGTAAAATTTAAATATTTTGAACTTTTTAAAGCATTTTCTAAAACCCTAAGGCTTTTTTAAATATGTCTGTTTTCTTTCAAATTTTTTTCCAAGTACCTAATAATATACTACATAAAACTGTACATGGGTTTTTTTCTGCTGCTGTTCTTTTATTTTTTATTAATTTTTTTCTTGTTAAACTTTCAAAAATTCTCAACAAAACATTAATTTTGATTTTGAAATTTTTTAGAAACAGTACTAAACGTGTTACAGCTAATTCTACGCACAATTTTACAAAACATACATTTTAGAAAATGTATAAAAAATTTCAAACCCATACTTCAATCATCAAAAAAGCCTTAGGGTTTTGAATAACAGTATATGTATATTTAGAAATATGAGTTTGAAGTTTTCATTCCATGAATATAGCATGATATAATATTCATCAATTAGTCTGAAACTTTTATGAAATGTGAATTGGCCTATTTAAAACTGCTTACCATAAAAAATGCACAAACGTACAACAATTAAACAGTATACTGTCATAATTAATATATAGAAATAAACGAATGAATAATCAATATTTCATAAAACTTTAAATTTTAATTATAAAAAATAAATAAATACACACACTTTAGAGCTAATTCCATGCTCCGGGCTAATGCACAACATGTGCAAAAGATGTTTATGCATTTATTTTTTATTTGCATTATTTTACACGAATGAAAGCAAAATCAAATAGCAATTTATAGGTAAAATATATCAAAATCTAAAAACAGCATATAAGCCGTTGTTTAAATAGATATCTTAAAATATTTTAATAATAAAAGTGTTGATTTTGACATACATGGGATATATATATATATATATCACCAAAAACAAATGTGTACAAATGGGGGAGTTCTTCTATTTTTGCGAATTAGATTTTTAATTATCTGAGTTATCAAAATGAAATTTAATATTTGTTCTTTGGGAGAATCCGTTTTGAAGTTTTAATTTAATTTATAATAATATCATAAAAAGCACGCACAACATTTAAATATTGACCAAATCCATTTGTTCTTCCCAATAAACAATTCACAAACTAGAATTTTTGCATGAATTGCTTAATTCTTTCTTGAAATGATTTGTTACTGCATATACGCGCGGAAGAAAAATAATTAATTAATTTCTTATCAGGCTCTTTTCTAGCAGATAATCTGAAATGTGGGAGTGGTAGTTGCTGTCCAGCATCAAATATTGTTCCATAAGTTGATAAAAATGTAGGTGATGATTTGAAATTTAGCTGGCATGTTTATAGAGATTTGAGGTATCAAATAAGCCAATAAAATTTTTTCGACAGTTTAATGATTTTTAGGGTACCATATCGTCTTAAAGATATAATATGGATGAGAAAATATGTCATTTATATTAGTACTGTCATAAAGTTGTGCAGTACTCACAAAGAACAAGTACTGCATATTCATAAATTTATGTTGCATGAATATCACTATATAAGTATTTTAATTGTGTCCATTATAGAAAATATACTTTTTCAAAATGCGCAATGTTATTAAATAAGTAAAAACATATTGAAAAAAGGCAACATTAACTGTAGTACATTTATCATTTATTTTACTTTTTCTATACATTTTGTATCAAATACACGTTCAAAATATTCTCCAACACTCTTTCTCCATACGCATGCATTTAAGAGAGATACTTTTAACAATTATTTTTATGTGTAGCATTTAATACAAGAAACGTGCTTAAATCTCGCATGTTATTCATAAGCAAAGAAAACAATACGTTTCTGCATAAAGTCTTCCCAAGAGGCAAAAAAATAATTAAACTTTGGACAATAAGTTCTAATTGAATAAAAAATTGAAGAACAAAAACTATAAATAAACATATCACGATTTATTTCTGTAATAATGTTGCAAAATACGAGCACTAGTTAGTTTTGTGGGAAAAAAGTAGTAATACAAACAAAGAAAGATAGATAAAGAAAACAAAATATAAGATAAATATGCATTTTTAACCTGAGCCAAACTGCGTAAATATAAATCAAATATCACTTCTTCAACATAAAATGAATAACTGCACACTTTACTCATGGAGAAACAAAACACAGTTGCTTTGTAAGCAAAATAACATTTTATAACACTGCATACGATAAATAATGATTGCACGCGTATGCGAAGGTATTTAAGTTATTGGTTTTTTAAATATAATAATAAATTTAAATTAATGTTTTGCTATATGTATTCAATATGTTATATGTGTACAATATTTTATAATTTTTTATATCAGTTTTTCTTTATAAACCACGTCCGTATTTTGTAGAACAGTTGAACTTAGGAAAAAAAGTAGAATTATTAAAAAATATTCAGTTTTCACAGCAATATCTACTTAAACGAGATAGAGTTTGTTGTACGAAAATATTATAGAGAGTAATATAATTATGTCAATAACATGTATTTTATTTATATTTAATAAGTTAATAGTAAATTATACTTACAAAATTAATAAAAAAATTATTTTGATATTGTAATAGAATTCACCATTTTTATCTCACTTTATGAAAATTAGTAAGAAAACACCTTTTATTTTAAGCTATGTGTCGTTAAAAAAAGTTTTATTATTGATAAATTATATTTATACATAATCGGATCTGGTTATTTGTGAAAATGATCAATTAATACAAAAAAAGCATGTCTTATAAAGAATTACATTAGTTAAATATATTTTAAGACGTTACCAATTTATTTAAGTTTTTGTAATATATTATTAAAAAACATTATGGTCAAGCAAATGTATTAAAAGAGAAACGCAAAAAGTACTGCTTAAAATATCAGTGCTCAATTGCCATGAGTTTTCAAATCACTGTTCCCAATTACATGTGTAATAGGTTTCATTGCTGAAAATAATTTGATATCATTAAAAACTGTCTATGTTATAGTTGTTACTTTCCAAGCGAAAAATTGCAGTATCTAAAGCAGATAATAAATGTAATGTTTTAAATAAAATCATTCTCACACTGCGTAACAATGTTATTAAATCGAATTGTTGTGAAGAATTTAACTATTAATTTATTATTGATTCAATGTGTTTACTGCATACAAATATATGTCTTAAGCATTCATTTTTTTAAGCAACACATACTGCTTTTGCTTAGCACAGCATACAAACCATGAAAAAGTAAGGCATATATATTCCATATCAAATTTAAACTTTGAATTACATTTTTCTAAAATAAAAATTACCACAAATTGCTATATGCATACTATAATAAATGTAACACCAATATTTACAATATAAAATATATCCTAACAATATAGGTCATTGTGAAGAGCCGCAGTAATATATTAACAAACTCTTAATCCTTGAAACTTAGATTGCACGATTAAACATCGCTGTAAGGCGCTGACATTCCCATGCATTTGCCTAAATCATTGGAACGAAAAACAAGCGCAAGGAATTTAAATTGCAAGGATTAGAATTTCACAAAAAAATAAATAAATAAATAAATCTTAAAACCGGAACTTTTACTTGACACAAAAACATCCTACTTATCAATAGCTGTAAGTAAATAATTATTCCCATGTACAGAAAAATGGAAGTAAGTTTTGACCCTTTTAGAGGTTGATACAACAGAACAACAGATTTAAAATTATGTTTGTCCCTTTAATCCAGGATGTAATAATGAACTGTCGGAAAAATTATTTTTAAAGAATACTTTTAATTCCTTTTTGAGTTTTACTTCAACCGTGCTTTTATAGAGTAAGTATCAGGTTTTGTGTTGGAGGAACCAATAGAAAACAATGGTAAGAGATCCTGGTATAGTAGCAAATGAGGTCTTTAATGCTCAAATAGAAACAAAGGTCCCTACTTCTAGTACATATCACATACTAAGAGCGTTTCCTAATATTTTCGACATTGGATGTACAAGAACTATTCTTAATTTTAAATTTCAAGGATGCATTTTGCTTCCACCGTTCTAATTTTCACGATTCGGCAAGTTCAGAAGAGTGAGAGGACGAGTGAAACCAGTTTTTTTAGCTAATTTAAAATGAATACAAAAGCAAATGGGAGCTCTTTACTTCTTCAAACTCATCTTCTTGCAAATTAAATCGTTTTATTCTTAGAAACATCAACACTTTACCAGTGAATAAAGTGTTACAAATTACTATAATAATCCATAGTATTTATTAAAGTAAGTGTGATGTTCTACGAAACATAAAACGAATCAATAAATCTATTTTTCAATGTAGGAACTAGGCCGAAATTTTATCAAATGGTTCACGATGCATTGAAAACACAATCCAAAATAATTCAACATAAAACTGAAAAATTCCACAGTGAATGAAGAAAATTATAAGTGTTATATTGTTCTGGACTCTTTTATTCCATATAGTAATGTCATCGAGGAAAACAATGAGAACTATTTAATCCCGTTCTTGAAAACAAATATTTAAGTATAATTATGTGTGTTTCTGCTGAAAGATAAATTCATCCACGTTTAATTTTATTTTCGTTAATCATAATCGTTTATTGAAATTCCTTACTGTTCTGGAATGTAAAAGGTTTCAGACAAAATACAAATATGTGGTACTGAAATACAGCGTAAGAGATTAAGTCAATAAAACTTAATTATTCTATGTTATAAGAATTTTATTAATATTGTTTTGTAGTGAAATATATATTCATAATATTACTAACCACTAATTTTTAACATTCCTCACTACACGTTAAAATTTAACTATTGTCCAGAGATGCAAAATATATTCTTGATTTGCACATGAAAAATCCCTACAGCTCTGGATTATAGAGAAGGCAAATTCCCACGACAAAGCTAAAGTGGCGTGTAAAATGAATAAGGAAATGTAGTAAGGTGCTCGGCCTAAATGCTTACTAAAATGGTTCTAATTATCTAGAAAGATGATTAAGACATACCAATTGAGAACTCTGTTGAGCAACACATATGCAGAGAAACTTCTAATCTTTAGTAATAAAATTTTCTACAAGACATTATAATTTGTCTGTTCTTATAGAAATTGAACTAAACGCTCTAAAGTTTAAACTTAGCACCTAACTAATTATTATTTTCCTTTTTCTAACGTTACAGTATTTAGAAGTTGAATGGGCTTTCCTTATATAAGCAACATTTAAAATGTTTAAAGCATTATCTTTCATCCTGAAACTCTGCATGCACTTTTAATATGTTCGTTGCGATAAATAAACGAAATTATAAAACAGAAAAAATAGTAAACGCATAAATCTAAGAATTTTAAAATGCTATTCTTAAAGAAATATTTTTTACGTTAAAAGTACACACGGTAAACACTTTAGAAAAATTAGTTCCTCAGAGCAAGCTATCGATTTTTGAAAAATTTTTCAAAAATAATAATGGAGTAAAAAATAGTTTAGATAGCAAAAATATTAGACAGAAAAATCACAATGATTAATGATACAAAACTGAAATACGTATCTTTGAGGTTCAATGCTTCTTTTAAAAAGAAAAAAAAGTATTTGAAATTTTTCCTATATAATCATAATAAATTAATTTTGTCGCGTATCTACTTACTTTCCCCTAAAAAAAAGATATAGTATATAATATAAACCCATTTCTTAACATTTTTTACCAGTCTTGCTTGACAATTTGTGATTTAACTTTA
Organism: Trichonephila clavata; assembly: GCA_019973975.1. Classification (NCBI taxonomy): domain Eukaryota; kingdom Metazoa; phylum Arthropoda; class Arachnida; order Araneae; family Nephilidae; genus Trichonephila; species Trichonephila clavata. Next base: position 9,115 of record BMAO01034698.1, read on the forward strand.
ACTACATCGATACATCTGTTTGACAGCTCAACATCTGCCTGTCTTAGAATTTAATAGCGAATGATTGTTTTGTAACTTCATTTATATGCCGATTGGTCAATCATAAAATAAAATACTTTACGCGTGTTTGTGGTTTATTCTTATATTTTAAAATTTTGTTCATCTCTAATGAAGCATGATGTAATATTAAGTATTATATTTCGATGGGGATTTAGAAAATATCGACTTTTTCGGGACATATTTTCATTTTCAATTTTTTGCAAGCAACAAATTGTGCATTGCGATGCTAACTCCTGTTCTTTATCGAATATCTTCAAGAATCTCAAAAAAAACTCTTGCCTTCACCACAAAGGAAACTCCGAAGGAGAGGTGCACAATATAAAAATGTTCTATGTTATATAAACAAATGTTTTAACTGAATATAATAAGAATCACTTGCTGTCATAAAAAATCGAGTTATTTTACAATTCTTATCAACAATTACTGAACATTTCAGAAACACTTTGTTCATCTGGGCAATTTGACGTTAACATTGAAAAATTTTTAGATATGGTTTAAAATGTGATTATATTTTTAAAAATGTGCATTATTTTCCTTTAAAGTAATATAGACATGCAAAAATAGATTACAAATGTGATAGGAAAATCAAATATAGGAACAATGAATTTAAATAGATTATTTTTTTCATGCTGATCAATTAAAAATTAAACTAAATTGGAAGCTTTTTTTTTTTTTTGTAAATGCTAATCTGTTGCTCAAAGATAACATAAAAACTATTTATAGAATTTTAAAAAAAAATGCTTTGGTGATATTCATAATCAATTTTACCTTTAAATTTCAATTCCACCGAGATGTATATGGCCTAAATCTATTTGCTCTAGAGTAGGATGAAGTTAGACAAGACCCTTACATATTGTTGAATCGTACAATCACAACAATTGGATTTGTATATATGTTTTTTTTTCAGAGCGATTAATTTAATTCAGGATATGCTCGCTTGATGTGCTCTAGATATGCCCTTCTGACCCTCGCACTTACGAATGGGCAAAAGTTTTATATTCCCTAAAATAAAATGTACATGATACTCCATCTGTCCAGGTGCAAAGATATTGTTTGGGAGCCTTTGTGACAATCGGAGGTTAGAAACAGACAGGTTCTTTTACACACATATGTATACTGAAGTAGAGGCATCCCTCACTCCACAACATTTGGCATTTTTATTTATTTATTTTTGTAAATACAATGTTAAAAAGGAAACAAAACGGGCGAGGAAGGGCCTGAGTAAGATTACAGCCTTCACTTGCTTGTTTGTCAAACAGTGCATTGCCGCAAAAGTCAACATGTGATTGCGTCTACTAAAAATGGATATCCTGATACACAGCAAGACATGTTTCAACTTGTTTGGGATGAAGATCCTGGTTTTAATATTAACAATGAACCGAATCGTAACCTGCTGAAGGGACTTTAAAGCTATCAGAAAAAAATCGGAACATCACCGAAGTTCTCTTTGATTAGAATAGCCTTTAGTCTCCTATCAAATGCTCTTGTTTCATTTCTAAAAACTGAGGTCTTGATTATATTCTTTAAGAACCAATTTTCCTAGGGGGGGGATATGTACCAATGTAGAGGCCTTTACATACTTGGCCAAATATTTATATAGTTCACTGCCTTCCATATAAATCTTAATCGTATCATAACGAATGTTCTGAATGACCCCCATTGCTAATTAAATAAGATTTATTGCATAGGTTCCCAACCTATTTTGAACGGCGGCCCTCTTTTCTAGTGAGTATTTCGATACAATCCCCTCCCACTCTAGAGAAATAAGAATTTACATAATGCATGGTAAAAACAAGAGTTAAGTTTTAAAAAATATCTTATTACTTATAGAGTATATTTTTTAATATAACTTTTTTCTAAAACTTCAATATTTTAGTACTTGCGAATATGAAATAACTATTGCCGTATATATATTTAAATGTATAATATTATATATTTTAGTCATAGATAGGATAATGTTGGAATTGAAACGCTACTGAATTTCTTCATTTAAAAGAATGGAATAAAAGTTTAAGCTTACCTGTTATACAGACAGGCAAGGGTTTCAATGATACGAAGTAATTCGCAATAAACTACTGCATTCAAAATAAATATAAATTGACAGTTTAAATCTTTAAAGAAACTCACTTTAATTCCTGGTTAACATATTTAATTATGTTTCTTAGGTAATATACGAAATGAAATGCAGTGGATGAAACATTTTATCTACCTCTTACAGACAAAGACAACACGTGCACTACATATATTAAAATGCACTATATCATTCAATTTAATGTAGGTCTGAATGTAATGTTATCTTTAAGTTTTTTACCCTCTTCCTGAACTACCGAAATATATCAATTTTCGTGCATGTGATAAAGAAATGATTTAAAAACAAACAATCAACATTAAACAGTATTAAAGTTTATTTATTTTAGTACATAACCAGAGTGTTTTTTAATCTTTTTAAGACTATATTTGGTTAATCTTCCGAAGCTCCTCCATGCCATCTCAACTCCCCCTGATTTTATCTGGGTCTTTTACTGCCCCCCTGAAAGTATCAAACGCCCACAAGGGGCGTTATCGCCCACGTTGAGAACCTATGTTGTATTGGGACATAACCTTTTGTAATGACAGGAGAAGAAAGATTAAAGTGAAAATAACCCTTGGATTTCCTCCCCCCCCACACACATACAAAGTTTTAATCTGCATTGTAGTGAGTAGGGATCTACATCACCGGTAAGTAAGTTTTGGGATCAACTATTTCTTGACTGAAGGTGCGTTTTTCTTTAATATTGGTATATTTCCCCAGTTATATAGACACGTAGACGTTTTGTTATGTTACCAAAACCAGAAAGTATATTATAGGTTTGTCCAGTCCAGAGTGTTTCTTTCATATTGAGGAGGTTACAAATCTGCCACAGTAAGTAAAATGTTGGAAGCTTAATTGTGTTTCATCCCAGTAATAATACGGCAGTATTAAATTGATTTTGCTCGTATTTCTTCAGGTTCGAATTAGAAACCAACTATGAAATTGGAGAACCGTATCCGTGCATTGATCAAGTCATCACCAAATATGAAGATTCAGATCCCGAATCCCTACAGATATATATATATATATATATATATATATATATATATATATATATAAGTGTGTTGTGTGTGAGTGAGTAGTTTCATTCTTTAAAATATATTCAATATACTTGTGAGTTGCAAATTCGGGGCCTAAAATAAACCTCAAACATTTAGTGTTTATTAAAGGTAAGTTCCCATAAACCAAACTTCCGATTAGGCTGATATTTGCACAGATGCTAAATTTTTGTTAAAAAGAATGGGATAATTGTCTTAGAAGGATTAAAACGTAGAAAATAATTCTAAGTTATCTTTTCACACTTAATATCTAAAGAATAAATATATATCTAAATGGAAAAATCAAGATTTATAGAAAATAAAAGCGAAAAGTTCTTCTTAAGTAAATGCAGTATCTTTAAAGTTTAGAAGAATATATTTGCTTAATTGCTTGATTTTTAATCATGAAATTCTCTAACGAAAAACGGATACAAAATTTTAAACTTCCCTACTTAAATATTCTATTTGAAATGCAAACAAAAGGGATGATGAAAATTATAAACAGAATCAAACTTGATTTTTTATGATGGTTATTTAAAAACAATTTAAGAAAAGTGTGTGTGTATATTCTGTACATAACATTCTTCACATTCTGAAGTGTTTCGATCCTTAACATTTGTTTCTTTATATAAATTTAAGTCATTATACCAGTTGTAGAACAAATCTTACACAATATATTTCACCATAAAGTGCTAAATATGCAAATTATTCGTCTAGACTCAACAGAATAAAAATAAAACGTATTTGTACTGTATGTTAAATAATTTTAAATATAATTTATAAAACTAGATTTATACTAAAACACAGGCATTGCTTCTATTAAATTACAAATTCAAAGTAAGAGATTTTTTGTTTTGATATATATCTCAAACATTTAAATTTATACTTGTTTTAGTAAATGAATTACACAGTGGCACAAAAATTTTATTTTAGAGAATTCTTTTTTCATATGCTTATACATTTTAAGGATTGATTTTCCTACTTTTCAGAATATTGAATGGTTAATACCGAAACTTCCAAATTTTTATAGCTCCAAGCAAATGAAATTATAAATTTCGAAGTTTCTACGATGGTGTCAACGTTCAGTCAGCTGACATGAGTAGAAAATCATCTGACGAGGCGGTAACGTTAGTGATGACGCACTAAAGATTAATGGTACTAGAAAGTGCTTATGTTTACGGAAAGAATTTATTTTGCTGATGACTCAAAATAGAAAAGCAAACGACTGAAAGGTAGGCATTCAACTTCTTTTGCTTAGAAATCTAAATCAAGACATAATGTTTTGAATGTTGCTACCTTATGTATATTCTAGTGAAATTAAAATAAAGCATATCATTAGTAATAAATATTTAAATAGGATTTCACCGATGCATATTTCATAACGACCGTTTATTTGAAAACTGCGTATTGTTTATTCCAATAGTAATATACAGAGACATTCGTACGTGCATCCAAAAACGTTATTGTTTAAAAAAAATCCAAAATATATTCAAAGTTATACAGTATGTTTACCGTTAATGATATGAAAAATAAATTTATGACGATCGATTGTTGATTGCTCTTGATTTCTGTAAAAATCATGATTTATAAAATAACTGCGGATTATTTTTAAGAACGGAAGAGAATAGAATTTAGACATAATATTTTAAAACAATAATTGTATAGCAAAATCTTTATCACTGGATTGAAGTAAGATACAGTAAGACAAATGAATTAATTCCACTATAAATTACTAAAGTAAGTAATGAGCCCCATTTGAACATTTTAAACTAATGATTTAAAATCTGCCGAAAATTCCATTTTGTTTAAAGCTAATGTAATAATGCATGGTAATCCTACATATGTTAGCACATATTAATTCTGTAAGACGTTAAATATGATTTTTCAAAATAAATGTCATTTTCCTACATATCGAAGTTAAGTCTAGAAAATTAGCAACTCAATTCATTTTTTGAAGTTTCCTCACAGTAATTTTAGGCCAAAATTTCATGAAATTCCGCAGTGTTATATACAATTAAAAATGTATATGTTAATATGTTATATTAAGAATTTGCAGAATACTGTAAATAATCTTAGTTGTTCATCTATTTTTTAAAAGAATGAGGGTATTGCTATTGTATGAAGCACAAAGCAAACGCATTCTATTCTTAGTTTCGATTTTGAAACGATGTTTTGAATTCTGTAGATATAGAAGATACATGACAAGTACTTTCTTTAAGGAAACAGAGACGTCTGCGACACTGAAAAATTAACTTTTTTTTACACCAAATTTCAATAGTTCTCACTTATTAAATTTAAAAGCAAATGTTACAAAATTTTTACTTTGAATTAGCTGTATATTTATGTGATCGTTAATGTAAAAAAATTCCATTTTAAATGGATATTAAATCTGTATGAGCAATAAATAATCAATAACTTTATTTTTTATTTTCGAGGTATGTTCTTATCTTTGGGTATATTTGTATAATATCCACTACATATATAGCCATAAAATTTGGCAGAGCTTTTGCAAAAATAACACTCCATAAAATAAAGGAAGATCATTTAAAAAAATAAATGTATACAAATTTTAAATTTTTTCTAAATTTAGTGATTAATTTTTTAAAAAAAAATTCAAGCAGAAATTGTGCTATATCTAAAACTTATGAATGTTTATTTAAAAAAAAAATCATTCACTTTGGGGAAAATTTTTGAATCTTATAATATGCAAAATATCAGCTTCATAGGAAAAGTAGATTTAGAGAAAAGTGTACCGGAATCACCAAAAAGAATCACCATTTTGAGAAAATTGCAAATAAATATTTTTTAAACTATGATTTGCAAAATAATATATTTTTTTAAATACAATATAAAGCCATACCATAAATAATTGAATTATTTTGTATTATTTTTCAGTTTATAAACTGTAAGTTTAAAATTCTAGATTATTTAGAAGTATTTTTAATTACTCTTTCCCTACTTAATCAACATGTGTTACCCAATGATTTACATCCTCTTACATTTAAAATAGCAAAATTTTTTATCTGTAAGATTTAGTAATTTTGCTTCACTTAAAACATCATCATTATAGGATATTACAGAATTTCTTACACATATTTTTATTGTTGTAAAACACACAAAGAATATATCTTTGTTGAATTTAAGAAACTAATCTGATGTCTAATTTAAATGGAGTTCTGTTTTTAAAAATTATAATTTATTATAAAAAGGTATCTTTGTTTTTTACTCTAACATATGAATATTTATTTATTATAAAGTAAGACCAACATTTGTAAACATATAGAGTATTCAAATGTTAACAGTAAGCACAGTTAGGAAAAACTAAATGTCTATTTTACAAGTTGTATATTTAATTTAGAGCAATTCTCAAGATCTAATTAATTTATAGTTATGAACTACTATTTATAATTGAAAAACTAGACATACTTAACAGTTCAAAATCCACATTTTATTTTAAAATTTTGGAACTAATTAGTAATTTTTTTTTGCACAAAAAATGCAGAATTTTCAGTAAATTTGAACATATAATTAGGAAAAATTTCATTTTTTTGTGTAGAAAAATTATTTTTTACAATACATATTATAGACAAAGCTGATTATGACAAAATTGTGCGTGAATCACAGTTACATCGCATTTGTTTGAAATTTTATAATTCAGTTTTCCAGCATTCGGTTTATCGAATTCTCATAAATAATGCCTCTATGGATGCGGCAAAGTGCCTTCTATTTTTTAAAAGTAAAATAAAAAAATGCAACATTTGAAGCCCTCTCATGTCCCAGTTAACTTAACGTGTTCAGCCTTCAGGACTTTAACACTTGTTCTTTTTATGAGCTATTTTACTAATTTATTACTTACGTGTTAGTTTATTAATTACCAAACAAAGTAGACTATAATTTAATTCTTTCTATTTGTATGTTGTGTCTAGTTACTAAGAACTTCTTGATTGCAATCCTGCCATAGGTCAATTTGTTCTATTAAGTATATTTGTTCATATCATCAATAATTAATGTACTAATTCAACAAATAAAAAGCCAAATAGGTATTTGAAGTCGACTTAAAGGTAAATTCTAAAATTTGACTCAACATTTTTGTCTGAAAAATACTTTTATAAGAGCTAGGTAAACAGGTAAATTTCTGTCAAAGTTGAATGTTTTTTGTTTTTGTTTTTTTTTTGCTGTTGTGATATAGTTGTATTTTTACTGTAACATTACTTTTTAAACAGCCATCTTTCTGCTAACGCTTTTTTGTTTCCCGGCATCGCAGGGGAAAATGCGCACACTATCGTATCATCCTTCAAAGCAGGAAATAGTTTGTTCATATCATCAATATTTAATGTACTAATTCAACAAATAAAAGGCCAAATAGGTATGTGAAGTCGACTTAATGGTAAATTCTAAAAATTAGCACACCTCTCACTATTTTTGTTCTATTGGTGAACAATGATGGTCCGCTATTGTGTGGAGGAAATGCCCGATTCATGGTTCATCCATATGACACTTGAAATATGTGTTGATAAATGTGTGTTGAACATATGTCGATGGTCATACGTCAGAATGGACTTTTTTTCTGAAAGAACCAATAGTATTTAAAAGTGATTCTTAAAGTGTTAGGTGCAAGTTTATGATCTTTCCAATCAGATATTGGCGGTTGTGTGTGGGAGTCTCACCCAGAAGGTTTAAATAAATGGACTGGAATGTGATCATGGAGATGAGCGACGGCCTTACGAGAAATACTCAAAAAGAAAATGTGGACTCATCATGATAGTTTTGGTGGATCTACAAAGTTACAAGACACAAGAGAAAAATCTATTATTATGTATTATTATGTATCAATAAACATATGTATAAAGTTGCTCCATAGATAAGATAGTTACTCTATAGATAGATAGAATAATTTCACAATAATTTTACTTGGCTATCTAAAGATTTAAATACACCTGTGGTCACAACACACACACATACATTACACACCTTTTGATATATTTGTATTTCATTGATTGTTATATCTTTATTTCTAAAGCAACATGCAAGCTCATTTGAACAAAAAAAAAACAACATATTCTTTCAAAATAATATTTAGAATAAAAACACGGAGCATTTTTTTAAAGTTATTCGTAAAAAAAGACTACATTTTATAACATTTTTTTAATTTCATGTTTTCTTTTTCATATGTAAATTCCTCGCGAATGTAGCATTTTAAAAAAAAATGTATAATATTCAAAGAGAGGAAAAGAGAAAAATGAGAATGTAACTATCAAATTTTCTCAGAGTCCATTTTTAAAAATTATCCTTCTTTTCGAAAATGAAATGGCATTTAAAAACGCATTAGTAGGGAAATAATATATGCATATTATAAACATTATTCTGATCAATACCATTTCATATCAGATTTTTGCTTGACTGAATTTGCAAAAAGTTATAGGTCAAATGAGGTGGCGTATGTAGAAATAATAATATTTTTCTTTAATATGAATATTTATTTATGATTTTCTTTTCTTAAAATATTGTTTGGTCATTTAAAATTCTGGTAACTTATATTGTTAAAACTTAATTTTTAAATGTACAAAATTGTTGCGCATTGAATTTCTTTCTTTTTCAGCCGTATTTTCGTGCTCAAAAACACAATAAGTAATCAATAAACCCATTATTTACTGCAGATCACAACTACCAGATAACTAATTACTTTCTCGCAGCTAACTAAAATTAATAACACTCTTAATAGTTCAAGAAAATCTACGTCATATAATGTTTACGTATCTCTTAACTAACCAAATTCAAGTTATCATTAAATTTAAATGTTTTAATAAATGATGGAAATTATTTCGTCGTGAATTATATACACTCATGTCCTTAAATTATGGATAATGAAGTTCAGGCAAAGAAAGAGACAGAAGCAAAACAAATTTTACTTATTTGTAAAGTCTATTTACAAAACAAAAGGTAAAGAGCAAAAAAGATGCTACATGTTTGACATAATTAATAAAAATTGCGATTTTTACTCCCTGGAGCAAATTTTAAAAAAGAACCTATTTACAAAAAACAGTATAACATGGTTTGTATGATCGTTAATACGGAGTATGTCTCCCGGACGGTGCAATACAGGCCTTACAACGCCTACGCATGCTAAATATCAAATTATCAATCTGATCTTGGAGAATATTACACCACTCATCAAGCAATGCACTCCGAATTTCCGGTAGACAGGTGAGAGGGGGTTGACGGGCTGCAATTCGTCGGCCAAGAATATCCCACACATGCTCTATTGGATTCAAGTCCAGTGAGTAGGCTGGCCATTCCATACGGGCGATATCCTCCGATTGAAGGTATTCGTCTACGATGTTTGCACGGGGAGGACGGGTGTTGTCATCCATAAACAGAAATTCAGCACCCATGACTCCCCGAAACAAACGTACATGTTGTTGCAGAATGATATCCCAATAGATGTGGCCTGTCATCGTTACACTCTGAACATGTAGGTCAGTTCTCGAACCAAGAATAATTCCTCCGAAACGAGCTATCCTGCACCACCGTAACGGTGTCGTTTAATGGTGTTCTCTTGGTGGTAAAGGGTACCTGGCGCTCTCCATATGAAAGACCGGCGAGAATCAGACTGCAAACTAAACCTGGACTCGTCGGAAAACATCACACAAGACCACTGTTGCAATGTCCACAATTCATGCTCTCTTCTCCAGGTTAATTGCAGACGACAGTGAATTGCGGTAATTGGAACACATCTGAAACAGTCCTACGAGCATATAGACCAATGTGCCCTAAGCGTATGTACACGGTCTGCCTTGAAACTGTCGTACCGGTAGCTGAAGGGAGCTGACGAGGCACATCTGATGCTGTGCTCTTACTGTTTCTTTTGGCAGTAACTGCCAAATACCGGTCCTCATTCGGCGTTGTAACTTGGGGGTGATCTGTGCTGTAATATCTACTCACATTACCATCATCTTGGAATCGTTGCCAAAGCCTGGAGCTGACACTCTGGGCGATTCCAAGTTCCTCGGATACTTCTATCTAGGTACGTCCACATTCAAGTCCTCCGATAGTTCTACCACGTAAAAAATCATCCAAATGCTTCCTGTGTGCCATAACTATGTGGTTATTGCACTGAAAGTTTTTTAAAGCGCTTGTGAACAATTTTACTACTTTGCCACCATTCTTCATATACCCCTCTCGTACTCTCTCGTCATTGTGGCGTACTATCCGCGCCATCTGGTGGCTTCCTGTAATTTGCCTATTCTTCTTCAAGATGTGTGTGATAGTTCTATAGGTGAAATTTTTATTTTAGAGTTTATTTTTTGTTCGATTTTGAATTATCCTTAATTTATGGACCTGAGTATAAATTGCGTTCTAAATGGACAACGTTCAAAATTTTATTCGAGTCCAATTATAAGTTTCAGGTATGTTTAAGGAAAATCATTAATTAGCAAGCATTTACGATTAGGATTATATCTATTCTTAATTAAAAGCAATAAGTGAATCCGTAATTAGCTTAAAATAAGTATATTGTCATTTGTAGAAAAAAAGTGTGAATTACAACATATTTTATAAATATTTCCTAAATGATTCCAAACAGGCATTTATGCATTTTTTGTTTTAAAACATGTAAATTATAAATGCAAACATGATCAAAATGCTACAAATCTCTTCTTTATAATTTTAACTACAATATAAACGAAGTGTAGTCAAGAAATAGCGAGACTGAGACTCGGCAACAGCAGAAATAGGCATGTGCCAGACAGTTGTATATTATGAAGCTTTTTCTTTCGAATAAAGTACATTTCTCTTCTGTAACAAATTCATATAACCGTAACTTTCGTTAGCATCAGATTGTTTTTTAGCCGGAAAAATAAAAAGTGTAACAATAAAGAAATGGATTACGGTAAAAATTAGACTATCCATCATATTCATCAGATCTTCCATCATGCGATTTCTATAGGTTCTTTAAAGTGAAATATACACTAAAAAGAACATGATTTATGCTCGTTGAAGCTGTAAAAGAGAACGCGACATGCACCTGGAAGAAAGTGTCAGAAGAAGTCTTAAAGCACTCTTTTGAACAGTGCAAGGTTTACATGAAGCGATGTAGAGTTGGAAAAGGAGAAAATATTGAATGGTTTAAATAAGTAAATATGAATATAATAAAATCAAAATGTTTTACAGCTTCACTCTGATTATTTATTAGCCACGCGTATTATTATTTAAAATAACGTAATTTTTTAGCTTTTTGTGGATTGCCAGATTCAATTAGAAATAATTATATATTTTCCGTTAAGCCAATAATCATAGCACACGATTGTTATGATTTTAACCACCAAACTTTTGATCCACAGCGACAACGTACACGCGTTAGATGACTGGGACAAAATGTAATTACGGCTAAGATATCATTAAACGATTTTGCTGTTTGCAATCTTAAGAGAGAACTGCATACCCTTTTTTAAAAAAAGTGAAATTTTTAGTTTCTTATTTACATTCTGAAGGAAGCATTCCTTTTTTACAGTCAGTTCCATGATGAAACAAAATTTATATAGCTAAAAAGAATCATAATAAAAGTACATGAATTAATATGTGTTCAAATTTGTGTATACATTATTTAAATACATTATTTAAAAAGGAAATTCGTAGTAAATGTATTGTTATACACTCTGATTTTATTTAATTTTTATGTAGATCCGAAAAGAATATTGAATTGTTATAGATGAAAGTAAACTTCATTAAAAAGGTGTAGTCTCTTGACTATTGTAGTAAATACATGTATTTTGCAGAATCATTTAAATTTGATTTACATACTTCATATCACACTTGACGATATAATAGGATACATTTCCTGAAATCATGTAACTTATGGAATGATGTTATTTATAAACGTGTTATTAAAGTAGACAGCTATGATATGAACCAGCATATTATCACACGAACCAATCATGAAATATGTATGTGGTTATATCAGAATAGTATAATTGAGATTGGTTAATAAAATCCCATAAATTAACTCAATTAAAGTCATTATAAATTGCATCGTATTGTACGCCACCAGCCACATTATTATACTACAATAGATATGTCAATTTTAAGCTGTAAGCACAGATACAAAAGGAATATACTATTTTTAATGTTACTAACAGCCATTTAAAAAGTAAAGTTTTGTATAAAATGTATTCTAATTTAATATAAATCAAATAAATTTTAAAAAATTATGTCACCAATTATGTTTTGCTAAAGTATATTACAATATTTTAGATTAAATAAATGATCCCTCTTTTATTCTATTTACTTCAAGTTAAACATTATGATAAATGAGATATAGGCTTTATACCCACTATAATAAGCATTTTCATTATAGTTCGTTACACTGTAATAAGCATTACTGTAGAGTAAATAATGGCACTCATTAATAATAATATTCTCCGAAATGCATGTGTGCCATTTTATAATTTTTTAAATAAACTATTATTACAATTACGATTTTTTTTAAAAATTGCATTAGATGAACATTCTGCAAAAAGAAAACTGATGATATACTTTTTTCGAGGATATTGATATTATTCAAAGACCCCAGCAGTTCTAAAAAAACAGAAACTCAAAAAATAATACAAACCAATTTAAATAACTTTTAAAAAAAATCGAGTATTTTCTTTTTTATGAAGGTGTATCTAATAAGGCTAAACACTGGGATTTTTTTAATTAAAAATTTAACAAACATTTTAATATGTAATCTGTGCAATAAAAAAAAAATGCTCACCAAATAAGAGTTGTTAAAATAAAACAAAATACAAGTTTGATTTTAGGTAAGCGATTACAAAATCAAAGTAAATTGAGAAAATAGTTGTTAATTATTGGAAGTTTTAGTACCGTGTTTAGTCATTTCTGAATGTATGGTGTGATACAGTCATTGAGAAACACAAATCCCGTATGATATCCTGAAAGATATTCTTCCAAATTTTCTGTAAACGTGTCTGTAATTCAACCAATTTCGAAGGCTCTCAAAAAAGTCGTCTTAAAAAAATCCTAGATATACTCGATATATGTCTAATTTTGGGATCCTGCAGGTGAAGGAAGGGTGGAAATGTGACAGTGGAAATACTGTGAAATCAGTGTCAAGTATGACCGAGCAATATCTTGTTGAAAAATGACTCGTAGTCAGTATTGCCATTAGTGCTAAAGAATGTCACGAACGTATTTTTGGGCTGCTATGGAGCCTTGAATTTATTTATGGCAGACCGTTTGTCGTACGCGATGACGTCCCATACATGACACCAGATGGGGATGAAAGGTGTGCTTCTATACATAAAAAGCAGGGAGGATATGTCACCAAAATATCTCCTCACACGTACCCGATTGTCATCATTGCCGAAATTGAATCTGAATTCATTGCTGAACACAGCCTGATTCCAATTGGTGACAGTACAATCCCTTGGAGCGCGATGTCACTCTTAACCCGAAATCACTCGCGTGAAAATAAGGAACAAAGTTCTCGCGCAGGGTGCGTAATACCCAATGATGTTTACATTGTGTTTTTAGCGTAAAATTTGTATACAATGGTTAAAAAGGAAGCGAAGTAAAAATTACAGCATGTTTTTTTACATTTTCCACACGTAAATTTCGTTTTACTGTTTTTTCATGAAGTTATTTATACACTCCTTTAATCGCGACGGGAGCAAATGCGATATGTTCAATGGATGTTAATGTTTTTTTTTAAATCATTATATTTTTCAAACTAAACATATTTGAGTAAATTTCTTTCTTCTTTAAATTTAAAAATTTTGGAATTTATTATTTATGTTCTCTTATTTTGTGACAGCAATAGTTTTTTTTTCTTCCAAAAGTTAATCTGAAAGTGGATAAGATGTGTACCAGTTATCTCCACTAAACTTACATTCTTCTCAAATACTTTTGTGTCTCTACATATAAAATATTTATTTTCTACAGTGTCTCTCTTTTCTAAATCTGGATCAATTTCAGTAGAAGAATCATACTTGTTGTTATACTCTTCATTTGCTTTCCCCTCATCATAACTGCGAAGATAATTTCTTCATATATTAAATACTGTATTTATTTAATTACGTAAATATCACATTTCTTCCTCATAACTACAATAATATACCATAGCATAAGGAAGATTTTAAAGTGTACTCAGGTATTAAAAAATTTAACTCAACTTCACGCGCAGGGCATGACACACCCGAGGGAGTGGTATTCAAAGATCTATTTTAAAAAATCGCTGACAGACTTGATCTCCTTGAAGAATATGATCTTTAGGTCAGCTTGACCTGGAATCATCTATTTTCCAAAAGAAGTTTAGCAGGGGCGTTGAAAAAAGTTCGAAGGTGGGTATGACACACCCTGCGCGAGTGGTGCCCGGTTAATGGAGGTGAGGGTGAATGGGTTACAATGGCAGTACATGTGATGGGCACTGCGATATCAACTGTATTTTCAACTAGTGACTTGCGATCGAGACTGAGACAGAGACCGGTAATATAGGTGCTGCCGATGTACCGATAGCAGCCATTGAGACAGTTAATATTATACATATGTATAGTATGATGCAACGGCCGTCATGACAATTTGTCTGTCGATGGCGTCTAGACCCTATTAAACCAGCGTTTCTCAAACTGTTGGGCACAATTCCTCTAGGGGGGGGGCGCATTATTACTACGAGGGGGGCCCGATCATATTAAACAGTTGAAAACAAAATATTATTTTTAAAAAAATATTATTTTACTGAAAGTAAACAAAATACAAAAAGTAAAATACACATTTACACTCATATAATACAATTATAAATGTATCAGTACTGCCCAAGGAAATTTAAATTAATTTAACACAATACTAAGTTGAGAATAAATTTAATAATTACCAATGAACTCATGGGCTTGTCCCATATAAAATTACATAGAAAAATTAACACTCATCTTGATAATTTGTACGGTTTATAAGTAATCCATTAACAGTCGATTAAAAGTTACACAAATCACTTTCAAGTGGCACTGTTTTCCACGTAGACGCGGTTATGCGATATATGGGAAGGGGCAGAAAAGGAATGAATAAGTATATCCTCTGAAATAAGTAAATCCTTCGCAAACACTCTAAATATAATTTTGTTACATTCTAAGACCTTCGGAATAATTTCATGGATTAGCAATGCACAGAAAAAATCGTTCTTCGGCAAGACGTATATATACGTCCGGGAAGATTAGCGTTTTGACTGAGCGATTAGTTTATATACGCGGATTGCACTTAAGGGGTTAAAGTCGTATTGTAGTTTCAGTGTCAAAGTCCAGTATTAATGAATTCAATACATTGCTATTGTATGTAGGGGAATCGATGAAAATTGTGATTGAATATGAGGTCGCAAATGTTGAAAGTTTGAGAAGCATTGTAGTAAATATATTCCAGACCTCTCTCATAACCATTGGTTCCAACACATTCCTCTCATTAAAGTCAAAACAGTTTAGGTGGCAAGCTACTCACTAATCTTACCACCAGGTTTCCTTCATCCCTACGATTATTCTCCTTTTGAACTCTGACAGATGCTTATTTAGTCTCCGATGGTGTCTTAATGGTATTTCTAGTTAAAAAAACATATATCTACAACATATTAAATGCACACAGACAAGCTCTGCGTAACTATTTTATAATCGAAGATGAGCGGAAGAGCCTTTTGAAGGTGTTATCCAATGCGCAATTACATTACATTTCTAACAACATACATATCTACCTGGCATGTACCTTCATGCCAAGTTTCGTAACACACAATCTCACTCTCTCTTCTTAAAGCGCAATTTTTTATGCCAATTGAGTATATTATTTAGAAACTTGTTAAATATGCCATTCAATAATGAAGAAAGTAGAAGCCATTTGAGAACTTGTTTCACTCAAGCTGAATGAAAGTTTAATCTTATGGAATGTGCACAGTTGATTTTTTAAATATAAACTTTCTACAGAAAATATATTATAAATGTATTATTCCAAGACAAATGAACTTTGATGACAGAAAAAGTAATTTGAGGTATATATATCGTTAAAGATTAAATTTATTTATATACTTACTCAAGAAAATAAAATTAGCCAAGGTCTTTATTTTTATTATATTCGGATATTTCTTTTAATTCCTTTTTACAGTTTTAATATTTATACATAACTTTGATTATTTTTATCATTATATTTTTATTTAATCACTTCTTTTAAAAATATCAAAACCATATATGTTTATAGATTGCTTAGAAATTTATCTAATGATCATTATTCAAATAACAATGCTAAAAGTGATTTTGTTTTGTTTTAGAAAATAACAAAATTCAATGAAAACTTAAAAAAGTAGTAATAAAATAAACATTAAAGTTAATAAATATATGAAAAAATGAACTTATTTGAGTTTGTATAATTTAAAAAGGAAAAATAACTTATTTACAATTAGGTAATTTTTTGCATTTCATTTTTGATTATCATTTTGTACTTTAACTTATCCATTTTAATAATTTTATAAAAAAAGCTACATGTGTTAATTTGTTGTTAATAACTTTGGAACATCTTAACGAGCTAATAAAGTTTTTCTGTTTAATTTGGTTAAGATTATTAAATGAAATAACCACTAATACGGTCAGGGCAATTCTTAGAAAGTCTTATTATTCCAAGAGAGAAAAAAAACTTCTGATTTCAATAACAGTACTAATAATAATATAATTTTTTTTTATTTAAGTGTTTTAAGTTAGAAAACAAAATTTACAACAAATTACCATTTATATTTTCATCAAAAAAAATTATTCAAATGTTTTGTCAATGACAATTATATAGTTCGGTTATTTCATTATGTTTGTTGTAACTTGCTATATTACATAATACATTTTGCTAAGGAATAGCTGTACTCAAATAAAGGAATATATAATTTTACTGATATCTATTTAGTAAAACAGTTACAAAATTCTGGACAAATATATTTTTGGGAACTCAGAAACGTACATTTTTTTCGAACTGAAAAATTAAATGAGTGGAAGGAATGCTTAAAGGCTTAATCGACTTGGATTCTGTGTTAAAACTAAATGGTTCACCTGTTTAACATTTTTCTTCATGAAAAAATGTACAGAAGAATCATTTTACATATTCTGCACAAGGATTGTTCAACATTTAAATTGGTTTGCCTGAGATAGCTACTAAAAGTTAGGAAATAGATTTTAAGAGCACATACATAATGTATCGCATGCAAGTGACTCCAGTTACATTTCTTATGAGTACCGTATTTGCAAATGTGATACACTCTGTGAAATTCATAAGTGCATACGAAGTCTCTGAGTTTATTCATAACTCCCCTGATGTATGTTATATTTCACTAGTGTTATCCATGAAAGACATTTTCCTACATATGATAATCAGAAGATATTTTACCACATAACAATTTGAGGAAAGCATTATGTATTTTTCTTTAAACGCTAATACCCGGAAGTCATTACTTCAAGCCACTTCATTAATCATTACTCTACTGGCTCTACAAGGCTCTGCTTTTTACTATTATTTACGATGTTAGATGCTCCATGCAAATATTTTTTTTTCATTGAGGTCTTTTTTCAGAAAAACGAAAGGAAAAGAAGCGCACACAAAAAAGGCAAATTTATTTTTCCACAACAGCATTCTAATCTTGTTGACAGCTGTATTGTGAATAACAGTCGAAGGGTCAATGACGTGCCCTTACTTCTTTGTAGTAAATTTTTGACCCTATGAATGTACTATTCATTGACCTGTAATGTATGCTATTTTCCTGGCCACAATCCAGGGCTCTTTATAGTCTGACAGAAATATTTTTTTGCTTATCATTTTTGTCATTGATGCGAGTAATCCTATCCTCCTACGATGATATGTATGATATTAATGTAGCTTTTTTATATTCTTTGGATAAGAAAAATTTATACTTTTATTCTAGAATTTTTAAAATTTTGCTAACAGAAAAAATAAATAAAAATAATTTTACTTCAGAAAAACCAAAGAGTACTTGGTTCCATATTATTATTTTTTCTACTTTCTGACTTGAAAGCAAAATATTTAGAGACAAGTAAGGTAGTCATCGTAATCCATGCTGCTGATACTATTATGTTACATCTTCCTAATTTTATGCGATTCTAGATGAAGTGTAAAATACTTCTCGAACTCCGGTGTTCCAAATGAAGATAATTTGGTTTAAATAACAACTGAACCTATTTTTAATGAAATTAAACATAAAAATAGGATAAAAATATTTTAAAAAAATATCAAGTTATATGATACTGCTCAAGTGATTGAAATCGTGAGTGCAACTCATCAATAGAAGAAAGTTTAAAAGAGAAGCTACGAAAGGGAACAAAAAAAAATGGATAATAGGAAATATGCCTTCTTATTTAATTATAAAATTTGCACAAATTGAGTTTATGTCAAGAAATAAGGAAGTTTAGAGACCTTATCACGGTTGGTTAAAATTTGAGAAGAAAAATGCGAAACCAAATCATCATATCACTCACCTACCATTAAAACCATTTTCTAGAATCTCATAAAAATATGTTGGATAATTAGACGAAAGGCTAAATCTTGATTCCTTAATAATAGGATTGTCTTACACTAATTTTTCTTATACTTAAGATATCCCTTGTACATTGATAAATATATATTTTTATTCGCAGAATTTGTGCGAAACACAGACAACAGATGTTTTATCAACAGACCTTTCACTTTATGGCTTTTTGGAAATAGTGTAACTTTCTAAACTTGGATTACGGTAGCCCTGATGTTCCAAAGACTGCGCAAAATTTGTTAAGAACTAATGCCTCAATCTAATTTATTGAAAAAAAACCTTGTGTCAAATTGAAAAATATCATAATCTATTGACCAAATATTTAATTTAAAACACATTTGCGTACTATGTACATATATTTTTGTACTAAATGAAACAATTGTACTAAAACTATACATGACTGAGTAAAACTATCTTTGTTATAAGGCTTCCATTCTCTTATCCTTTGAATTAAAATAATAGTTGAATTATATAATAGTTAATAGTTTGAACTAATTAGCTAGTTTGATATAAATTGTTGTGTTTAGTTATTTTTTCATATAAAAAAGATTAAATGAATAAACTAATATAAAACACTTCTATATTTTGCTTTACGTGTTTTATTAGCAAATTATTTCTACCAAATTATTCTTTTGAAATGTTTAATGTATTAAAGTTGTATAAAAAGAACGAATTATACACACTTCTCGATAAAAAATTAATGCTTCTTTGTCTAGTACATTTTTTGATGAAAGAGTCTTGTGCCATTAACTGTTATAAGAAACAGAGGAAAAGTCCCATACATTATGTGTGGCTGGGAAATATCAAATGAAGATGTATAAATAAGGAATAATAAAACCATCTGTTTTTATGTTTCTCTGTATTTGGTTTTATCATTGAATGATCTGTTTCACATAAAGCAGACGTCTTCTTATTGGTTACCGCATTGGAGCATTTTACCAGTGAAACTCACATCAGAAAAAGGTCAGTAATTTTTTACAATAAAAAAGCTAAAATAACAAAACTGTAAGCAAAAGAAAATAATAGTAATAAAATATTAATCAAGTTAAAGTGTAATCCAAAATCCATCCATTGTACAAATAAATAAGATCAATATATATATTATATATATATATATATATACATGTATATATATATATACATATATATATGTATATATATATACATATATACATGTATATATATATATATGTATACATATATGCATGTATATATATACATGTATATATATATACATATATATACATACATATATATATCATGCCAAATTTATAGCTGGATATACGAAAAAAATATTACACACTTTGAATACATTTGAAGATCATAAGCAAAAGAAAAGGAAGATAAGTTTATTGCACACAGAAAAAAAATTCTGGTACAACAAAGTATTTGATATCTATTATAATATTTGCTAGACTGAATGAGAGAGAGAATTGAATTTTTATGGTACGTTTTTATACCATTAAAATTTCTTTTTAAATACGCAATGACGCTGTAAAAATTTCATACTACACCCTTAAGAGGAAGTTAAATGAAAAAAGGAATTCCTTTAAACTTTCGAAATTGTAACAACAGAAATTAAGATTTTGCTTTAAGATATTTTTTATTTGATGTGTGCGTGTCTGTGTGTGTTTTAATAGTATTTCTATATTCTAATACAAATTCTGTTTTATTAAAACATTAATTTAATTTTCCCATATTGCTTAAAGGGTGCAAAATTAAAAACAAATTATTAGTTACAAATTGTATAAATCTAATTCATGAAATACTGAACGAAATATTTTGAAATGACATTTTTAATTTATTTTGTTAATGAAAATGGAATAATTATTAAGAACTGGACAACTATTCGAATGCAGTTAAACGCTGCTTTTATGTATCCCATGCTCTTTTCCGTGTTCTTTAGATGTCTTTTAGAAAACTAATTTGCTGATTTAAAAAACGAGTCTTACAGTAGTCGCATGTGATGTGTAACATCTGACTTATTCTCATGGTAAATACGCAATAGTGACTTTAATCCTGAAAGAAATGAATCGGTTATGACTGGAAATAATTTTCAATCGAAAATTATATCTTTAATGAAAATTTTATTTAATTAACACAAGGAGTTATGCAGTTTTTTATCAAAAATATTTATTATTGTTCAATTTGGGGAAGAGCAGAGACAATAAATTTATGAAAATTTAAGTATGACACATATACTTGTGATTTCAAAGTATTTAAAAGTCGTTGAAAAACGGCGTCAATTAAAGTACCACTGTTAGTTGTTGAAACATTTCGATTAGTGTTCATTTCGAGCTTGAGTTCATCTTTCAGAAAAGCTATGAGCGGCTCAGCTTCTGGCAAACTGAAGTTAGGGTTAAAATGACCACCCAGAATCATCAGAAGCGAGTGATAGTTTTATTAAAAAAAAGAGCAGAACCACCTTCGGTATACGGTAAAAGTACAAAATGCAGGGAATCTTTAATTTTTTTAACTGCTTGATTCGGAGAAATGTATGTGACCACCAAAATGACAAGACTTGCTGGTATGTGCGGTAGGCGGGCGCGTCTTAATTGCTACTACAGTTGGACCCCCAGACGAGGGTAGTGAAGAGACACCGTCAAGCGCATGCTTAAAAATTAGAAATATTAGAGAAAATCAAAAATACCCGTTTACTTAATTAGTTAGTTTTTTTAATCGAGAAACCTCTTTTTTAATCGCAATTAAAAATATTATATTGACAGCGACAGGAATTAACCTCAAAGTATGAAAATGATAAGCACTTAAATTTTTATTCAAATAATTCCATATTACTTACTCATATTTTTTTTAAGAATTATGAGTTTTGTCAGACGCTTACCAGGGAATATAATTATTTATATATAGTTTACACATATATAAATATATCCTCAGAGATTTCACACACAACGAGCCCTGGGACTTTGACAATTGAGCGTAAGTATCACAACTTTATTCTGGATGAAGTCTAATAAGACTTGCTGGTATGTGCGTTAGGCGAACGTCTTAATTGCTTGTAGAGTTGGACCCCAAGACGAGGCTAACGAAGAGACACCCTAAGGCGAGGCTAGGGAAGAGACACCTAAGGCGAGGCTAGGGAAGAGACAACCTAAGGCGAGGCTATCGAAGAGACACCCCAATTCGCTGATTTTTTCAAATCAAGCAGCGCACGCTTCCCCCGACTTCCTGTTACGCATTTCCGTCCCTTTTCACGAAATATCTCCAACAAATATCCAGCAACCGAGAGTAAAGATGTTACACATAAAAAAATATGTTATCATCGAGTATCGCAGAATTGGCTGATCTGTAACCTCTCATTTACTGCCCCAATATACGTCTCCCTCAATGAATACGTTAACTGCCCATATCATATATATATATATATATATATATATACTACTTTCAGAAACATGATGTTTTGTTTGAGCTGTTATTTGTAAAACTGTTTGAAGACTTTGAAATGCAATAATTAGGTTTCACATATTTCAGAGCGGAATTTACTAACTTATTCATTTTCTCTCCCTATACACCACATATGCGTGCTTATGTGAAAAACAGTTGCACTGGGGAGTGGATCATAGAAAATTTAATAGATGCCTAAGAGGATGAGAGCATATCCGCTGTACATATTTTTTAAAATCAGCTGAGGCCTTTATGACTCAGAAGTGGAAACTGAACAGTGATTATCAGCAAATTCATTATTTCAGGGCATAGAGACCAGTGGATAGGGTCCACAGTTGTTCAGATGAATGGCACTCAAACAAAACCATTCATAGGCCAAGACCTTCAACGTCCAAAGGAAGCCCGTTTGCTTGAATTTCATGGCCATGTTGATATTCATATGCTTTTATGTTTTGTTATGTCACACTGCTTGGTCCAGGTGGTGCAAAGCACGTCGACGTTAGAAATTAGATCAGGAAAAAATGAAATGGAGTGAACAATACAGGTTCCTCATCTACTGTTGAAATGACATAATCTGTATCTGGCTTCTGCCTGCAGAATGCCTTCTTCCGGAACGTTTTGGGATTACAATTAAGTTCATTGAATATAGAATAGTACGTTTCTTTGCTTAGTCTAGGACCCTTGATCCAATGCTTGATAATCTCGACACCGGTACCTTCTGCATTATTTAAGAGACGACAGTGTTCGTCCTACATTGTGGCGGTTCTGGTGGTGGGACTCATGTTACTTCCGGGAGTATAACGTCTATGTTATATTGTGATTTTTTCCATGGATTTATATGATGAAAATAGTTCTAATAGAATTAATCCCCCCCCCAGTTCCCAGACCTGAAAACAATAGAAAAATTAGATCATGAGTTCGATAATTAATTAAGATGTGAGAAAACCATGCAAAATTAGTGAAGGGTCTTAAATATTTTCTCCAAACCGAATGGAAAAACATACATCTAGCTTTCATTCTAGAACTTTGAACTCATACCCAGGAGATATGGGAATGTAATTGATTCTAGCGTAGACTTTACTAACTATTGAATATGGGAATAAATGTTATATCCTTTTCGATCACGGCACTCAAATATTTATTGATAAATAATGTATGCCTGTATACTTAGATGCACAGTTTAATTATTTAAAGAAAAATATGTTTAATTTTAGAATTTCATTAAGAAAGACAATTAAATTTTAAAGGAAAATAATTACAGAATAAGTTGTTTTCCATTATTTAATGGGTATTCGAATACCCTATACAGATAATGTTAAAAATGCCTTTTTCGATGTTCCTTTTCTAAAAATCTGTTGTAAATGAAACCCCCAAAATTTTTTTACAAGTTAAACATAGATTTAGTATTGTACTAAAATGACTTTTTTTAAAAAATTTCATTAGTTTTTTTAAAAACAAAAAATTTGATTTGATTTATTTTGAGAAAACAAAAAGTTTCGACAAAAAAAATTTATAAAAAAAAATATATACAAATTTTGCTAAAAGATCATTCCAGTAAATACTAGAACATACAAAGAATGTGTCATATAACTTTTGTTTACATAAAATATATACTTTCTGAGAAAAGGTACATCGAACCTTCAAAAATGACATTTTGAGAAACACATTTTTATAAATAAACTCACCTTATCAAAACATTCCAGCTCCATATTCCAAATTTTCAGCATTTTTTGAAAATTCACCCTCTTGTATTATTCTTTTAAGTTCTATTATCTTTCTTTTCTTCTTATCTTTTTATCTCTTTAGTTTTTTTGTAAATTGGCATATCTTGCCCTTGTAATCTTCTCTTTATCGAGACGTTCCATGCAGCATGTCGCATAATATCCAGGCTCTAAGCTTAGTTTTTTCAAAATATTCAACTTTATTGCATTCCCTTTATTAAAGGATGCAATAGCATCATATAAACCAAAAGAAAGTGTTTCTAAGTGCACGAATGTCTTTTTGGGGACACGAGACCAAATAACATTATTAATGCTTTCATTTGGATTCTGCGTGTTCCCATGTAAGCATTTTTCAGTAACTCTGGATCAGAAAGATCCCTAAAAATAGGCCTAATGGCTTCCACAACAGCCAATGGAAGTTTATGTTTGTGGAGGTAAACTTTATTTTCCAATTGTACCTTCTTATAACGACACCACGTATCAGGACCTGATGGAAAAAATGCATGTTGTGGATTTTCATCGGTTGATATTTTCTGAAGAAATATTGCCCATATAGCTTGTCGCATATCCTTCACACTTGACAAATTTCTTCGAATGGCAAGGCCATAATAGGTTTACAATTGATCAATAGATGCTTCCGTTAATCTATATTTTCCACATAATGCCTTGCCATCTGACAATTTTTTACCTCTCATCTTTGCTTTGAAACGTCGGAGGCGAGATCCCATCCGTTTCATAACATTGCCTATACATTCAAGTTTTGTGATCGTACAATTATCACTATATACTTTATTTTTCACAATGTTATCAAAAGCTTTGGAGTCTCCATCTCCTTAATATTTCGTGTAACGCACATCATAGCGTTGAACAGAGCGCTGAAATATCGATAGAGCTCCATCGACTTCCATTCGTCCACTATACCCGTCGAAGTTCTTCTTGCAGACTGGTCCATGTTTCTTTTTGTCTTTTCAAACACAATGTTTCGATAATATTTGAGTGTCAATTACTTTTCCCGTGTCCACACTCGTAACTGTCACGACACCATTCATGGAGGAATATCCTCTCTTCTGTCATGTTCCATCAGCCGCCACAGGAATGTCTCTAATATTCTGATTTTCTTGCACTGCTTCTATGACATCTTTCATCGTTGCATCACACACATCCTTGGTTGCACCTAACAGCATTTTATTATATTTTGAGAACTCTGTCGGTGGGGGTGGTAAGTTCATGATTCCGCAAAACATTCGTGCATCTTCTGCACCTTTCCCTATGCATCTCATTGCATAAACAAACCTGGTGTTTATTTCGTAGGTGCTGGGTTTCCCAATTTCAGCTTTTCACTGCTTGGATTAACGAAGCTTGTGGCTATGACTGCAAAAATCACAGAGTAAATCAAGTTCAACAGCTCCACCTGAACAAGTTTCTTCACAGAAAAGGTTAAGTCCTGTTGCTTCACACTGTAAACATTTGACAGCCTCAGAAAATACACCAGCTAAAATATTTAAATCCACGAAAAAATTAACTTTTGTATGAGTTATTTTAATTGCTAAGTTTTTTTTTCTGAAGCAGAAACATTACTATTAGAAGCAGAAGACTGTTGTGGTACAGAATCACTTGTCACTGTTGATTCGGAATTACATACTTCTTCTGCCTTGATTAAAATTACCTCGCCTTTTTTAAAAAAAAAAACTTTGCTGCTAGATCTAGGCATTTTAAATGTAACAAAATAATATTTAAAATCAAAATTAATGGCGTTGTAAAGAGCTAAGCAGGTCTAATTACTATAAACACAACTTGAGCAAAACAAACAGCGTTTGAACGAACGATTTTTTTCCAAAATACAAATGTAAACAACGTATAATTAGTTGTATCTCTAAAGCCGTTCTTAGGGAGAAAAATAACTGAGGCTTGGCAGCTAGCATCACGAAAGAAATTTTAAAAATGACGTCAAACTTCTAGTTGGCCAAGAGGAAGGGCAATGTTTACCTTTTTTCTGTCCATTTAAATCGGTGACGTCCGTTTAGATGATTCATTAAAAACAAATTTTAGCATTTCTAACTGTGCTAGAGATTAAAATGAGGTATTTTTGGAAAGGTAATGAGTTATAGAATTTAACAATGCAATAATCTGAAATTGATAAAAAAAATTTTTTTAGCTTTACAGCTGCCCTTAAAGCATTTAGTATGTATTTTGTAATGCTGTGCATTTTGGAAAAAAATACACTCTCAAATTAGATTTTTAAAGACATTTTTATTTCTAAATTAATATCGTACTTAAAGAACAACGTACAAATCACTTCATATCAAGAAAATAAGGATATCTAATGCTCTACTTTTTTTTATTAAATAACAACGTTTTTATACTTATATATCACAACACCACAAATCTTAATTATTTTGATATAAATTTAGAATCGTGGCATTAATTGATGGCCTGAAATAAAACGCAATTAGTTGAACAACTAAGAGATTTAAAATTAGTATTTTAGTTATTTGTGAAAACAGAAGATTCAAAGGATGAAAAAAGTGATTTGGAAAAGTTAGCTCAGACACAATCAGTCAATTATTGTGTATTGACATTAAACCAATTCAAGTGCATTCTGATAAATTTTGTAATATTACCTTAAGCGAATTCAGATTTTTTTTTGTAGAATATGCATAAATCAAATTTATTTCTGCAATATTTTACATGTTTTCTATATTATTATTTTTGGTTGAATAATGTTTTATTTTCTTTCATATTAAGTCATTAACACACCCAAAAATTACGAAAATAACGATAAGAACATTTAATAGAAAAAAAACACCCCAGGTTGAATTCTTATTCAATGTTTTAGTTTTATTCATTTTATATATATTTTTTCTATTCCGAACAAATTATTATCTACTTTATAATTTGTGGCAGATATCAAGATAATAGTGTTAGCAAAACTCATAAAGATGATCTTAAAGTTTTGTTAGATTTCATTATATAGTGCATTTCAAAAGTTATGTAGGCATGATTTCAAAATTTTATCATTCATGCATAATACCATTAAGGTGTAACATATAATTTATTTTTTGAAATAATACTTAAAACATTTTAAGTTTTGTTAAATATTAAACTTCCACTTAGTTGAGAATTTTACTCATGTGTTTTAATAATTTATTTTTGGAACATTTACATTGAAATCAATTTTTCTTCAAGAGCCAATCTTTCAAATATATATTAAATTGTATATTATAGCTTACTAATAAATTGAAAAAATCATTAAACACGAGTTTGGATTTTGGCTTGTTTCAAAGTGTTGAGAATATTAAGTTTTACAAAGCATAAGTGTGTCACATATCGTTAGGTATAAAATATGTATAATATCACGCTGTAAAAAGTGTATCATATAAAAGTACCCTAAATAAGGATAAGGGAATAAAAAAAATATCAATGAGTAATATTCATAATGTAATGCATTAATTAGCATACGAAGGAAGACAATTGAGCATAAGCGTAATATCAGCATAAGAATAGAAGAGAATAAATGTAAATAGAAATAAACGAAACGCAAATAACGATATTTGTGGACAGAAATAAATCGAAGTAAGCAATTTGTGTAAAATTGTGAGACAAAACAGTTATATGGTAAACATCATACGAAGATGTAAACAAAATTAAAACAAAACATCTATGAATAAGTCATAACAAATTGGAATCGTCACATGATTACCATCATTTGTAAGTATTGTTTAAATTTGAGTTATGGAAACATCAATGCTGAACGGGCAGAAATAAATTCTTTGATTCACTACTAGTATTGGATACAACAATGTCGGTGTTTATGCTTGTGTAAGGGAAAAAAATATTTTGCAATGGTATGTGTACACTTGATCAGGATGCAACATTCAAAGTTTTAAATTGAAAAAAAAAATTTCGCAACCGTGTTTACTAACAAACCACGAATAATACACCAGTTGTACATAATGTGAAAAGATTTAAAAGAAGATAGGGGGGGGGGAATTGATGCAATGGATATATAACCAACTGAATATCTTTCCTTTTATTCACAGTTTGAAATATCATTAATATTTCCTGTATTGTAGGACCACGCTTAAATACTAATCATTTGCTTACACACATATGTGAGTGTGTGTGGGTCTGTCTCCAATATCAAGGGAAATATAAGAATCAACAAGTATAACATTTGGGTGGTCATTTTATTGTGTTGAGATTGTGTACTAAACTTCTTCAAAAGAACTAGATCACAAAACTATTTGTCTAACAAAATTTATTCTACTATTTTCTACACGGATTTAAGTAATATCTAAAATTAACAGCAAAACAAATAACACGGTGAATTAATAAACTATGAAATGATGGGAGGAAACTAATTTGATTATAAGAGTAAAATTGAACATACTTAACATTTTATGATTTAAATACATTTATGTACTGATGAAGAACATCTCATTTTAATTTACATTTGATGTACAGAAGAAATGAACACGCTCTTCAATTCTATTGATGGAATATATTTTAAATGTATATTATTTTCTGTTGGGGTCTGCTCATGCATTAATCATGCAAAAAAAGCACATATCTTCCGTAAAAAGAATCATTTATGCGGTAGTGTATTTTTTCTTTCTTTTTTATTGATCTTTCTGCACTCGGAAATCGTAAAAAAGTAGGTAAACGGGAGAGAAAACAATGTAGCAGATAATGTTTTTGCTGGAAGTTAATACATTTCATAAGGTTATAGAAAGATACTTTCTATGAAAAAAAAATGGCTCGGATATTTTGGTAAGGCAAAATATCGGGTGCATTTATTACATATTTTATTAATTTTTTTAACCAATATATGCTAAATGATGTACAGAAGAAAACACAACTGATATTTTTATTATAAATATTTGCTTACACTTTTGTTTATTGTAGTATAGTTTTAAGTATATAAAGCATTTCTTTTAAAACACAAGCAAACAATATTGTGAACTACATAAAATTAAGTGAGTGTAAACCAATTTACTCTCGAATCATCATATATTTGTAAAATAGTAGTTTTGATTTTATTGTATTTTGGTATAATAGTTAAAAAAATTTATAATAAAGAAGCATTAAATCTTATTTTTCTAAAAATAAAAATATGTAATTGATGAAAATAAGAAATATGAGTGAAAGTTCAATTTTATGCAGACCAAATACAAATATAATTTTTTCGTGATGGCATAAAAATAAATAACCATTTATAATTATTGAAGTATTATATTAAATACATATATAATATAATTGAAACATATCAAATTATAAAAAGATAAAATGTAAAAATATTTTTTGAAACCAAAAAGTTAAAGAAAAATTCATTCCAATGTGTTTGAGCAGTGCCACACACAAACAAATTTTTCAAGAGGAGAGTAGGGAGGGGGATCCAGGGTCGGAAGTCTGCCATTCTCGTTTCATCCCTCAATACGTCGAAAAATATATTCTTATGATTTTATCAACTTTAAGAATAAAAAAGCAGTTGAAAGTAAATTATTCAATTAATAATTTGCATTAATTAATAAAGTCAATTGGTAATAGCAAATACTTTATTTAATCTCAAGTACTATATACACACGATTATCATTAATCCAAAAAAAAATCAATGGCTATAGAGATCCAAGACCCATGGCACTCTTGTTTGAGTCACTAAATATAAGTTATTTCTAAGGGCATCGGAACATGCTCTAAAGTGCGAAATACCAAAAATAAGACTTTTTGTTTATGAGATACATACACCTTTAAAAATTTCCAATAGAGCTTAGATTTTTTTATGATATTAATACAGATAATTTAATCATTCGGTGGAAATACAAAAAACATTTATTAGATAATTATTTTTTCTGTTTAATTTTTTAAAAAAAGTTAAGCATAATTTTTAAGATTTCATGTTTGTGTTTAGGTACCATTTTTTAAAAAAAAATCGCTTAAATAAGTCAAAATATTTCTGTATCTATATATACAACAATACAAAAATACAGTGGACCTATTTTTTAGTAAAATATTATTGTAGTTTCTTTAAAAAAATGATAAAATTTCGTAATTCTAAAAATGTCTATTTATTCCCCTTTTTTTCACATAAAATAACTTTTTAAGGGATTAAGTACGACTTTGACTAAAAAAAAAAAGGTCCACTATATGTATAGGTATTATGTAAAGAAGTATAAAAAAACTTGGAACTATATAGTGCACTAGATTCTTTTTTTTAAAGTGTACCTAAAGACAAAAACTTATGCTTTATAGAAAAAATTAAAAAACTGTACGTTTATATATATACATTTGTTTACAATTTTGTCAAAAACTTTTTTCCACATTTAAATGTTATTTCATCAACAAAATTATATAAGTGCTATAAATTTTTAAAATTCAGAAAAATATGCACTATCTTTTAATACTAAAATTGAAAAATCAACTTTTTGAATTTGTATCATGTTCTGGTTCCCTTAAAGAAATTCCATTGAATTGCTAAGGATAATTATCTCTTAAGTTTCGTCTTTATATAATCTGCAACTCTTATAAAAATCACTAACATCTGCAGAAAGGAAAGTTTTGTATTTGCTTTAACTGATCAAATTTAGTAGTATATTTAAGCAGAATAGGAAACTCACTATTGTAAAAAATATTGTGAACATTGCAAAAAAGATTATGCGCAATATTATTTATGTATTCTTCTTAATCAATAAATATTTCAAATAAATTTAAAACAAAGCAGGCGAATTTTAACAGCTAAGCGACCACAAATAAATGACTAACGGGAGTTTTCTAATGCATAATTGTAATGTAAAGCAAGTAAATGCATGTAAGGTAGCATATTAATCATTATTATATACTTATAAAAACGTGTTTTTATTAGAAAATCACTTTTTTGAATTTGGATAAGCAAAATACTTTTAGTAAAAATATGTTTTCTTATTTTGCTAGGTTTAAGTGCTGTAAGCAAAGCCTTTTCTCACACTTATTTTCTTACACATACTATAAATAAAATTGTAAAGAAAGACGAATCCTTCCTAAAATTCTTGAGAATAGGGGGCATTATATGAAATACTGTAAGAGAAATACTTTTCAAAATTTGCCCCTGACCGGGTACCGAAATATGATTGATAGTAAAAGCCACAATGTAAATTCTTAAACACCCACCGACAAATGTAGTTTCATAAATGAGAAAAGATAAAGTTATTGGAAAAGAAAGAGAGTACAAAGTCATACCATTCCAAAAAAGAAATACAAAAAACATGAGAGGTGGGGGATTCAAGATGAAAGATAGTGAGGCCCATATATTGTTTACTATTACATTTGGGGAAATTGTTAAGGAAGAATATGACCACGTACCGACAGAAAAAGTGAATATGCCCTTACAATCCTAAGGGCGCTTAGGTTTCCCAGGCAAAACAGGAGATTAGCACTTTATGGAAATCTGGCACATTCGGTGCATCTATAAAAAGAATTAAAATAAATTTATGTATAAAGTATGTATATTATCAATTTTACTGAGGACGCAAGTTGATTGGAATACGCAACTTCGCCTTTTTTCCTATACTATCGTTTTAAATTTTCAAAAATAACATATAATCAGTCTGCGACACTAATTTAGTAACAATTCATTTGGAGAAAAATATAATGAATATGTTTATGAGAAAATATAAGTACTACTCTACATATAAACTAAAATCTTTTGATAAGAAGTAAATAAAAGTAAGTTAAGTGTTTTAAATAATAAATGTGGGCAGTGGGTAGCCTAGAGGCTAGAGCATCGGACTACAGACCGGAAGGCCTGGGTTCGATGCCCGATGCCACCAAATACCCGTCGAGTATAAAACGGAGAACATGTTTGTTAAATCAGATGATCCGAATGGTGTTGCCATCTATCGTGTTCTGTGAGCAAAAACGGACTGTCACCTTCATGGGGGCTCAAAGCTTAGGCTAACGACAGGCGTACAATATAGCCCGATGCCATGATGAATTTCGTGGGCCTAGATCTGACTACGTCAGTAACATTAGTGACAACAACAAATAATAAATTTTAGAAAACTCCGGGGAAAAAATGCAAATATATCCTAACAGTCAACAGTTTTGTAAAATATTAGAAACATGTGTTTTTCTTATTTATTTTATTTTTCTAAAAATACATACATGGAGATAAACTGCCGCTTGATATGTTTTACTATTTTTCTACTCGTTATAATTAAAAAAGAAAAGCTTTACTATTTTTTTTTTAAAAATCCCTCTTTAAATTTAATCAGATTTACAAATTTAATCTACATTAAGATTTATAAAATCATTTTAGATTTTCTCATTGCATTATAAGTCATACAGCTTTTGGAACTTAACTTTAAATAATTTTTCTTCTTTTCCAACAAACAGCTTTTATATCAAAACCTTCATTTGCGAACGACGATGTCGTTAGACATTTCAATTTATAACATTATTACAAGTAAGTTAAAAGTACAATTTTGCATTCAGAGAATTTAAAAAAAAAAAACTTGCATACTTTTATTTCAATTGGTGCGGCAAATTATGATAATTATTTCCCCATTTTTTTACTAAACTGACACAATTTCTCAGGTACATGTAAGTATTCCTTATAATAATTAATCAAACAAAGTCCAACAAAATAGAGCTGTTGGTAGCCTAGGGGTTAGAGCATCAGACCCCGGACCGAGGAATCTGGGTTTAATGCCCAATGCCACCATATACCACCGAGTACACACGGAGTACGTGCTCGTTAAATTAGTGGGTTCTGAAGTCTTGTACTTGATAGCAGTAGAAACCACGAGAGCAGGGGGCTGGATAACATTTTTCACCTATCCAGTTATATGTCTAAATTGTTGAGGTAGAGATAGGCGGTTTCTCTATCTATCGTTAAGAAGTCCAACCTGTCTGAAAGGCTCTGGCTACTTTCATTCATTCCCCGCTGGAAAGACACCACAACAAAATATAAATTACTTTGTATTCACTTTTTGGATATTCTACGAGTAACTTTACAAAAATTATCCATTGTTAGAAAACACACACTTCTAATTAAACAGTAAAAAAAAACTATTAGGGAATGATTACGTATTAGTGAATTCAAAATTTTAAAATATTGACTAATATATGTTTGAAAATCGTTTTTATTTCTGCCTCGATTGAGTCTTATTTTGTTCGAATTCATACAGGGAAGATAATACTGCATCATTTACATCGTTTTGCAAAACAGAGAGGTATGTTTCAATACATTTCAATCATTATATAACATTGGAAAATATAACAGTTTTTATTGAACTTTTCATTATTGATTTCTGAACTAGAATCACTATTTATTGTCCAAGGCAAATCAACAATTTCTTCAACTTTAGTTGCACAGATACACAGTCTGTCATCAAATGTATCGTATTTATAAAAATCTTAAAATTTCCCATTCGTAGTGGATTAGGATGAGATAAGAAAGAATTTCCTGTCCTACTCAAGACTCACATGCTAGGTTACGCACATGATTTTTATAATTTATCTGTAAAGTCTAATAATGGTCATACACCTGTAAAGTCTATTAATGGTCATACACCTGTAAAGTCTAATAATGGTCTGCACCATTTCCCGTTGAAATTTTCTGTTTTCAAGAAAAGTCCTTTTTTTGTTTCAGACAAAAAAAAAATATGTCTTTGAAGAAAAGAAAAAAATCTATTTTTTCTTAATACAAACCATTAAAAAATTTTTTTTTTCGCCAACTGCTGAAACAATTACTTACTTCCGGGTATATTATTCGTTAATTAGGGTATTTGTTTTCATTTTATTATATGACTGAGAAAAATTCGCTAAATAGAGGCTCCTTAAATTGGGTTTTGACTTTACATATAATTTCTATTCCTTGTTTGTTTTTGCTAGTAAATTTATATCCTTTTAAAAGTATTGTTCCCAAACTTTCGAATAGTTGGTTGATGTTTCGAATTAAACGTAAAAATATTTCTGACAAAACAAAAAAAATAAATAAAAATAGCATTTTTTTATGGTCCTCTCCCCCTCCCCTTGTTTTCCATAGATGCTGATGCCCTCGAGAAATATTAAAGTATGTCCAAGATAAGTAGACTGATACTAACGCCGATGTAAGACATGTTTTAGTTTGTGTATGTTTGAATTTGAACAGAATTCCATAGATTCAGTCTTTTGGAATTGAATACGCTGAAACAACGAATCACTATAATATTTTTTTCTTAAAAGTGAAATATTTTTATTTTTTTATATTTGTTTTTTAAATTATATATATATATATATATATATATATAGTTAGCAACTTTTTTTTCAAATTAAATTCGAAATTTCATCTGAATTTATACAATTGAGTTCGCTTATTTATTGTGGATATTGCATTTTTTGGATCTAAATTTTATTTCACATAAGTTCAAAACGTTATTTAAATATTTAGTCTAATTATAAAACAATCTTTATGATTTTTTCTCTATCTTTATACAGCTCCAATTTTTTTAGTTTTTCCGTATGTAGAAGTATATGTGTACATTGCTGTGTGTGTGTGGCTGACTAAAATACATCTTTATGGAAGCTACCAATGCTCATAAATTTTTTAGCATATGCACACGTGGGTATTATTTAAAAATAATTAATATTGAATAGTGAATAAAAATTACGTTTCTCAGTAGTGCCACGTGCAAGTATTGAGTAAAAAGAAAACTGTAAACTATATCTAAGTGCTAGATGCCTAATTTTTTGTTCTTTTTCGTGTTAGTTTTCAATATATCTCACCAAAGCATCATAATACGCAGAGTAATAAAGCACAAATTTAAAAAAAAATGTGCTTCATAATATTTGTTGATTATCCTTTCGAGAAGTTGGTACCCGAGATGAAGCGATTGCTCAATTGTTGAAAACGGGAGGAATGGATCTTATTTGGCTTGGATTTATTCTATACTTTGTGAAGAAAGGCATGGTGTGTGACCGGAAGTGAAGGATCAAATTGTAGCTTCAAATATCCTAGTGTCAGAATCAGGACATGCTATATACAAATATACCTGTGTTAGATATCTATTAGATTTCTGCAGCAGATGAGAAGATATGTGCAGAAAGAATACCCTTAAATTAACACTTGACCAATAATTTCAAATTCATGTTGTTCTAATGGCGCATTAATAGATGGACATTAACAAACGGATGGCATCAACTATTGTTTAAGCTCAATAATGATTTGGTTAACTACACAAAACATAATTATAAGTAATTTTACCAGCACATTGTTGAGGGAATACTTGAATCTACCATTACGTATTGCTGTTATGGTGTCATGGATTAGGAACAATTGAAAATTATTCCTACATCTGTGTCAGTGGGGAAATTTCAACAAAACTGTGTAAAACTATAGAGCATGGGAGGGCAACCTATGGCACGCGGATTAATCCTCATTGGCACCCTACACCACTCAACAAAGTCATAGTATAATCTGAAATCGTTCCGTCTCTCCAATCTAAGCCTCACGTATTTTCATTGTAAGATGCCTCCTACTTTTAATGCTATGTCATATAATGATTCTGCTCAATCTATTAGCGAGTAGTTTGTGTGATTTATGTAAAAGTTAAAATGTGCATTAAAAATTAAATTCAAGTCGAAATTATTGTGAAATACTTGTAAAATGAGACACTTATTGCTGCACTTTGAAAAAAATTGCGAAAAGTATTGGATTTAAAATTTAAGGAACTATGAAAAAATTTGTAAGCTAACATTATCGATACATCGAAGGCTATTTTAAATTGTTGTATATCCTTTCAGGAACGATTTTAATTGTTTGAAGAAAATTGCGTGTGCTTTGCTCACCTACATTTGGTTCTATATACATATGTGAACAAATTTTTTTCTGATATGAAATATATTTTGGTGCACAAAGATGATGCGCGACATATTAAATATTCAAAATCTGAAATTGTAAGTCATAAATTATATCCCTGCTACTGTGCAATTAGGTAAAGCTTTTCAAGGACTCGCATTAAAGTTTTATTTTATTTAAATATATTGCAGAAATATACTCATATTTCATATTGTTTATATCTAATTTAAATAAATATTTTTAGAAAAAAAGTTGATTTTTAAATATAATAAAAATAATACTTATTGAAATAATTTAATACATATTTTATTTCAATAAGTATTCTTATACACATATATTTTTTTAAATATGCTGAAAAATATTTATTTTTATGTTGTTTACTTTTATTTTAATGAATACCTTTAAATGATACATAGCTAATTTATAATAAAACTCTAAATCAGAATTTATTTAACTCTACTACGTAACTGTAAATGCAGGATTCGAATTGTTTCAAATATTTCCTAATTCGGGGTACTGAGAATCCTATTGCTAGATTGATTTGGTTCACAACAGCTATAAGGCTGTTGACTCCTGGTGTAGAGAATGATAGTACACAGTTTTCAATACATTTCTTGTCCAACCAACTTGCACTATTGCTATCACCCTTCCGTTTTCTTGATATTCCTCCCATCAAAAGGAATGTATTTGATGATTGGGTAAAAATTATTCCAGCGTTAACCACTATTTGCTTAAGGTAGATACTCTTCAAGCGGCAGCATTGTTGCTTGGAAACAAAATTTACTTACAAACCCTTAGAATATAACCCCAAAATTATTTTTCTTGATTTCAAGACATATGGAAATAAGCATATACATTCCTACATAAAAATGTTGATTTATTCGTTTCCAAAAACAAAAATGTGACATTATTATAATCATTTTACTTTAATATTTTATATTGTTTCTCCAATAAATTTGTGTTTGATTACTCTGGTACTTAGAGGATTTGCATTTTTGATGACTAGTAGTATTTTTTTCTTAATATGGAATACATTAGAAGCCGGCTAGCTTAATAAATTAAATTAAATACCGCTAATACAATAGACAGCTTTTCTCAAATTGTGGAGAGGGCCTCTTAGGATTCTTGATATTTCTATGTGGGAGGCGCGAGCATATTGGAAAGTAGAAAATAAAAGAAATAAAATATAAGTGTTAATTTACTGAAAGGAAGCAATATAAAGACAATATTACATAATTAAAATTAAACACATGGCATTTGTGACAATAATTTATTAGTAGAAAGAAAATAGAACCTTAGATCAAGTATTTAGACACTAAAAATTCTATGCTAGAAAATGAAATAAATTAAAGAAAATGAAGTTGTAAATTGAATGTATCATGTAAGAAAAAAAAAGAATATCTTCGAAAAGTAAGAAAATACTCTTTTCCTTTAGGTTATTTTGCGAAAATGGGATTCTTTACATTCAAGAACTCTTGTAAAGGAATCTATACAACAATTTAAGTGTAGCTCCGTGTAACATTTTGTATGTTTATTCTATGTTATAAGGAATGGTATAAATAATTCCTACACAATGCTACTGATGAATTATGTAGAAGCAATATATATATATATATATGTATAAATACATTTAAAATTATGATAGACGTATTTTTCAAAAGCAAAACAACAATTTAACAAGTTTTAAAAATATATATAAAAGCAAACTTAAAGTAACATGAAACAAAAATTAAAAATGGAGTCTAGAATGTCAAAAAGCAATTTTTGAATTATAACCGAATCAGTAAGGTTAAATTAGTTGGCTGGAATGGAAGAATATTTATAAGCAGAATTATAAAAGTATTTCTAGAGTTAAAAAATTTAAATACGAGAAGCAATATTTTCACCAAACACTGGCAGCTGAAATTCTACGAGTGTACCAAAATATGGGAAATGATCCGATAATCAGAGGATAAAATTCCTCTTGCAATTAAAATCAAGAAATTGAAACTATTCAAAATATTTAAACTGAAAATGTTATATTGAAGGATTGGCTTACTTCTGTAATGCCGTCAGTTGTCGAAATACACCGAAGGATGACAAATGGAATTTTTTTCTACTTTTCCTTCGTTTTTAACACGACAAGGCTTTATCCCTTAGCGAAATAATAATTTCAGAATCGGACAATCTATTTATTTCATAAAACTATTTTGTAACCTAAATTTTCATTTAATATTTCTAAGCATTGATACTTTTCCTTGTTCGCGAGTTTTTTTAAAATAAGTAAATTTTGACTCATTTTGGTGGGCAGAATGTCCAGTACCTTCATACCTGTTCATAATTGTTATGATCAATGAAATTTACGTCTTGAAAAATTGCATGCCTTTTTTTCTCTTAGAGTTAGTAATTAAAAGAAAAAGTGAATTCGAAAACTTTTTATACCATCTTCTGAAAATTACTCGAATTACTTGAAATTCTGAAAATAATCCCAAGAAACATCTTCCTTGTGTGTCAAATTTTTTTTTTATGTAAGTTTTCAGCCATAATTGAAAAACCTACTTAAATTCATGTTTTTAAATTTTGTTAGTATTATTTGGCTTCATTTATGCAGTATTTTCTTTCTTTTTATTGCTTAAAATTTCCTTTGTTTCTTATCTATGTATGGAAATTGAAAAATTCATCTTATCTATAAAATTTAAAAAATAAGTTAATTAAAATTAAAATAAATTTTTCGCATCACAAAGTACGTATTTTTTTCCCTCTGAAGTGATAGCAATATGCGCTTCTCTTTCTAAAAATATAACGGGAACGAAAGAAATCAGTTTGAGGTTAAACAAAATAGAATATATTTACCAAAAAAAAAGGGAATCTTAATTACAAAAATGCAGGAATCACAAGAAAGTGCCAACATTAAGGAAGAATCCGCAAAATTTTGTCAAAAAATGATGCAAAACTTATTTATTTTGCCTGCGCAATTTAGCTAGTGTATGCGTGTTCTTCAATATTCCTTCCTTTAAAAATATGTGTAATATAATATAATTAAATGCATTATTTTTCTTTAAAAAATATATAATTAAAATTTGATGCACATTTTGTAATGCTTTAGGTGGTGATCAATATTTAACGCATAAGAAAATAACAGAATAATTTGAAACTTACCATTTGTAAATAAATAATAAAGATTTAAAAATCTAACCCCTCGATATTAAAGAAAACTTTGAAAGGCAAAGCCGATAAAAAATAATCCTGTTTGAATATATCAATATAAATGGTACATCTAAATGTATGTCATCCTTTTCTACATTCATACATTCTGGGAGTTTTTCTTACTAACATTTGAAAGGAATCATATTTTAAAAGAATTTTCATGAGAAATATGAACTTTTTAGTTTATGCTTTATTCAACATTAAATAACGTTTCCTCAGAAATAGTTTTAAAAAAGCATATTGTAGATTAGAAAATAAGTGCAGTATACTTGTGGAAATAGCTTTTATCCACCTTCAGAACTAAAACTAATTCATTTACTAATGCAATATTTTCTGTCATTACAATTTTGAACAGCTCGTACTTAATATTAAAGCAATTAATTATTACAAATGCTTTATCAGTTTCAAAATTTGAACTATTTAAGATGTTAATGCACTTTAAATTCCAGACAAACCAGCAGCATTTCTTCAAATTGCAATTTCATAATAATTTTGAAGTTTGCTAATATATTTGACGGTTTGTTTCCATTTCACTCCTTTGTCTTTTTTTTTTACATATTTAATTTTGATTAGGCAAGTTGCAACACTTTTTTATGTGTTCAATGAATTAGTTTCTTAAACAAGCACAATAATTATTTTACTTGAAAATATAATGACAAAAAATGAGTACTTATGCCACTATTTGAGCTTCTGGCTCAGAAACAGCAAATTGGAATGTTTTTTTAAAAATAATCTGTCGTTCAAATGATTACTCTTTATTTTTAATGCATCAGAGCATCTCAGGAGAAAATTATTTTAAAAAGCTAATATTTCGAATACGTTAAGATTATTTGATAATTTCCCCCACAAATTAAAGTTTTTAAAGTAGTTTGTGTGCCTGTGTGTGATACTGTAATTCCCTAGATATAGAATCTCGTACTCATGAATATTTCTGAATTATAAATCTGAATGATTGCTTATTTGTACATTATTCAAATTGACACTGCCAATCGAAAGAATTAAAAATTTAGAGAGTTTCGCTGGTGTTTCAATAGTATAGCAAGTGATTTGTCAACCCAATTTTTTAAAATTTATATATATATATTGCAAAAGCATCTATTTTTTTATGACTTGCAGGTGACTAAAGCTTCAATTTGCTTGAGAAGTTATGTTTTTTCTTGAATTATTTTCTTTAGTTGAATGAGATATATTTCAGCAGCTACTTGTTTTAAACACACTTTTTTTTAAAAAAAGATGTAAATAAACTTTTAAGTTGCTCATAAAGACAAAGTTCTTTTTATTTTTATGAGGAACTTAATAGATTATTAATTCATATGAATCGACTGTTTTTGACTGAAATTCAAAGGGAAGAAAGAAAAGTCGGAAACACACATTTTCTTCTAAAGAGATATGTGTACTTACGTAACTAGATAATTTAAACTTATTTTGTTTTTAACAAACCGTACAAACAAAAATTTTGTTTATGTACTTTTATGTTTATAAAAAGTTTAACATCAAAATTTATACATCTTGAGGAAATGAACTATTTTAGTGAATATATGGATGATTATCATATTTGGATAATTATTGAACATGCATGACTTTGGTTGAGAAATATATTGGATTAGAACAATAAACGCTATAGAATATTTCCAATTTCCAATTATGTACATGTACTTACACTGAAGAAGCAACTTGCAAAATCGTCAGCTTTCAAATTTCTGAACATTTTTCATCTATTCAACATCTGAGTGCAATCTTTGAGAACGGACAAATGGTATATTTCAACCTAGGCAACTACAAAGCATATAATTTAAACAGTCAACAAGAAAACCATTAACTTATTTATCTGAATTACTTAAAATCGAATCTTTTGACCCCAATTTTTTTCTTGCATGTTCTTTCACAATATTATACATGGTCTGCATCAAATCCAAAGTGCAACAATGGAAAGAAAAAACTGATATTGAAGGAAGTATTGATATTACATTATCAGTAAATGTGTTTGTTAATTCATCTTTCAAGTGAAGAACACTGCTTTCTAAGGATATGGTTCCACAACTTGAAGATATCAACATTATTTCATAATCTGAAAACATTAAACGATCAAGCTTGTGCAGTCTTTCAAGAAGCATGCTAAATTCAAATATTGTCGGAAAATGATGATCACTGCGAGAGGAAGTGGAGGAATTTAATATCACTTAATCTTTCATGCACATGTGATATTTTTTCGTAGCCTCTTATAGCTTGTTTTAATATTTCTTTGAAATTAATAATTTTTCCTCCATTCTAAAATATTTTTGAGTACCAAATATTAGTAAAATAAGTTTTAAATTATTTCTTAAATTGTATTATTTCTTTTTCTTCTTGTTGCATCCCATTTTTTAGATGAGACTTGGAAAATGTGGGTAATTCAGCTACACTTACATATTTGAGTTTGCTATTGTATTCAAAAAGTTATTTCCTTAAAATGTAAAGTGTTAAATTTACTTCAGATTATTCAAAGTATTCTTTAATAAATTTGATACCTTTAAAATTCATTTTATCATTTTGTATGGAATGCAATAATTTTCAGTTCACCTGTACGAAAGGAACCGGTGTGTCTGTTAGCTTTAACTAATATCTATACCCTACATTTCTTTAGAAATAAGCAAGGTGAGTTAAATCAATTGAGCAATATATATTATTTAACAGTCGGAATTTCTTTTAGAATTTTTTGTTCCTGCTTCAAACTATTATTTCCTAAAATGAAGAAAATAATGATATATAATTCTATAAATAATTTAAATTGTTCTGCAACAGTGTTTTCATGTAAAATCCATACAAATATAAACTGTAGCAACAATAAAATGGTTTATCTTAGATAGCTGCATTTTTTTGTAGAATCCCATTCTTTCACGAGATTAACGTTCGTTTCATTAGGATGTTTCAAGACGATTTTGCCCAAAAGGAGTGATTAACTGAATTAAAGTCTTAAGTACCAATTACAAAGGATATAAAGAAGAAATAAACTCCATTGAAAGAAATAAATAGCGAGAAACAATTATTTTCAAGAGTTTTTTCTTAGTAGTGTTTTAGCCCAATAACACTGTAGAAAAGTAACAAAACTTTCATCTTATAGAGCAGTATAAATTTCATTACAGGAAACACAAAAACTGTTTTTTTTAACAATTATTGATATAAATCAAAGCTTGTTTTTGTAGATATTGCTAAGCTTAACTTAATTTGGATTTTTTTTTGCATTACTTTTCACCTTGTAAAAGTTAAAATGGAGAAATGCAATGCAAAATTTCATTTTTTTTTTTTTATTTAGAAAAGTTAGGCATTTAAAAAGTAAGGATATTTTAGGCTTAAGAATTTAAAACTTTGTTTGAAACTGTTATTGTTCATAAAAAAATTCAGTGAAAACATTTTATTTTTTAATAAAAAAACCTATACATGATTGTTCATTTCTTTATTAGATTACGTAAAACATATCAAAGACAAAAATTTTGCATTTAAAGGGGATGCAAAAGCATTATATAACGTTAAAAGTAACTCTTAAGTGTAAATTTTTTTCTGTATGCTTAAGTATACGTTGTTTACCTTCAGTGAAAAAGTCAAACGAAGTTTATTTCAAACTATAAAACTCTAAAATGATTAAGTACCATGTATTTAAAAATAAAATGAGTTTTATTAAATAAAATGGATAATCATGAATCATAATCAAGAAAACTAAAACTTTTAAATTTTAAAAGGCATCCTTAAAGAAATATGGAATGGAATTTATATATAATACATCAGGATATTTCATTAATAATACTATCGGATATGTTTCAACAGTTTCTTTAAATGGCAGTCTTTAGTAATGTTGTATCATGATATATTCAGTAGCTTTTTTTGTAACTTTATTAACTTCCTATATGTTGCCTATAACTATATGTTCCTATATGTTGTGTTGTATAAGTTGCCTATATGAGGATTTTTTCACAAATAGAACGTATTTCTCTAAAATAATATCGTCATAACTGACCTTTTAGCAATATAAAAGAAAAATAGAATTACATTCTCTTTAGTAAGAACTTATACTAAAAACATAATTTAATATTATTATATTTGTTTTCATATTAGTATTCTACATAAGTATGTTGATTAGATTTAGTTCTTTTATTGTGTTAAATATTTTTTAAGTTAAATATTTTTAAAACTATAATTATTCAGGATTTAAAAATAATGGCTGATTCATTATACTATTATAATATCAAATCATTAGATTTAAACGCTGAATATCTTTTATTTCATTTTAGAGGGAAAATTCACGTAAAATGAGAAGATAGAAAAAATAATATTAGAGTCTTATTCACAAATTATTATTATAACTAGAGGCTTATTCACATAAAATGCTCCGATAAGCATATTTTTTTCTTGTTGTTTAGAAGTAATCTATTAAATTAAGGTTTTAAAACTTATGGATTTATAAATTATTCGTTTGTTTTGAAAGAAAAAATTATTCAAATCTGGACTGGTGTCTGTATGCTGGTATTTAACTTTGTTAGAAAATTTAAATTAGAAAGTTTCTTTCGCATAAAAGATAACATGTTTCATATTTTGAAGATGAACAAAGACAACAATTCTTGCAGGCGCCATAAAATTGTAATTCGTAGATTAACATTCAACAAAAATAGTTATAAAAATCATTAGATGAGCAAACCGATTAAGATCGTACAAAAATTTCTAATTTAAAGATGTTGACCTCCAACTCAGCTTACTCAGAATTTACTACTACTCAGCTCACTTTGAAAAATAAGTAAAACATTAGCGTTGTAAATACTATTATTTAAATTATATCCATTGAAATAGAATTATTATAACGTAGAGTTCATTTGCACTCATATTGTAATGACAATTTACGCATGGTATTTATAAGAATATATTAACAATTTTCTAGCATTCTGTACCTTGATTTAATTTATTTTTGAATCCCCACTATTAATTCACAATCTCCCTATATCTGGTTTAAATTTTCAATCGTTAATAAAATAGATTTTAAACCTGATGATTGAGTTGAAATTTTATATACACAATTATTTTGGAGTAAAATATGGTAATTTAATTATAATTAGTAAATATAATTGACAAAAGTAATTATTTAAAAAATTACAGATACAGTCACGTTGACTTCATTTTTAGCGAATAGAGACAAAACTTTAAAGGGCTTTCTTACTTCAAGTCTTAAAGCATTCATCAGAATTGAAATGTTATATACACGATTGTTTTGGATGATAATATGATACTTTAATGATAATTAATAAAATTAATTGCCACATAATATTGTGATTCGTTCATATGATATGCATAGTTATATTAATTGTTATTATTTGATAAAATTAACTAAATAAAATTAATCTTTGCTCACCTAAGAAGGAAATGGGGCTCAAGGATTTTTTTTTAATTACCTGCTATATTATTATGTTGTAATTTTATTTAAAGTTTTCTATGATTTAAATTTACGAAAAATTTTTAAATAATCATAGTACTATATCAAGGATCATTAGCCGGTGGTCAGTAAAAAAA
This sequence comes from Trichonephila clavata, assembly GCA_019973975.1. Lineage (NCBI taxonomy): Eukaryota > Metazoa > Arthropoda > Arachnida > Araneae > Nephilidae > Trichonephila > Trichonephila clavata. The sequence goes on from BMAO01034698.1 coordinate 53,480, forward strand.
AATGATGTTCTCCAGGAAAACTTGTTAATTATTTATACTTTTATGAAGATTCTGCTTCACCCAAAAACTATGAATAAAAAAAAAGCATTACGGAATATGGTCTACACTTTAATTTTAGATACCACTTTTAACGCAATTCATTCTGAGTTTAAGGAATTTGTTGCTACTTTTTAGCAGATGTATCAATCACGATATTTGAAAAGTGAGAGTTGACAATTATGGTAAATTGGCGTTACAACACTTCAGATTTTTTTTTTATATTGCTTTGAATTATCAGTTTGTTCTTGCTATTTGAGAGGCTCCTTTTCGGTTATAGGAAAATAGAAAGTAAGACGTAAAAAAGGATACTTAAATTATAGTGGTCCGACATATAAAAATCCATCACGTAAGTGGCATACCAAATACATAATTACACATTTAGTAGCACAAGATGCTCTAAAGTTCGGCTACCACTGTATTATATTATTAAATATAATATCTAGGTTCATTACCATATAGTGTAGCCAAAATCAGCACTTGCACTATTAAAACAATTACTTAATATCTCAGTTGATCTATTTTACAAAATTAAAAAAACAAAAGAAAATAAAAATGTATTTTTTCGTCTGCGTCATTTAAATGTCATATAACGTTAATTATGTTTCATAAGTCTACATAGACCTAATTTAAAATATGCATTTATTTTATGTAAATATTTGCGCTATGACTAAGCATTAGATATAGCTTGTACTACAGTTAAATATTACGTCATACCGTCTGTATTAAAAATATAGTAGCATAAGGATCTTTCATCTCCATTCGAATTTTTTTTAAAAAAAATGCATGATTTGTTGATACAAAATTTATCAAGAGATTGAATTTAGAAACATTCTTCCTAGATAAACAATGATGATTAGTAGGCAAATAGTATGTAAAGATTTCTCTAGGGTTTTATTCTCAGACTTTCGTGCTGCTTTTGTTTATACTTTTTCCTAATAGAAGTTATCTATTTTTGAGAAATGTTCCGTAGACATTTATCAAGTAAACATCGATGTACATATCTAAAATGCAAATCTCATCATTTTAAGTAACGTATGCTTCTATATTTTTTAACTTCATGTTCACATAAAGTGAGCAAATTCTATGTGTAACCTAAGGTTATCTTATAGAGAATGATTTCAAACTACTTCCCTGTATTTATAATCCCAGTTTTAACTAATGTTACGTTTCTCATCAGTTGATTCAAGGATTTCTCAAATATTTAAGTCAATCCATATGCTTCTATGCAGTATTTAACAATCATTTTTAATGCAGCAAGACGTAAAAAATGTAATATATTAAAAATGGTAAAATCAACAGTTAGTTTATAATAAAATGGAGAATATTTTGTATACATTGAACATGATGTAATATATATGTTATTGAGCTTAAGAAAACAAACCACGTTTAAAGCGTATTAGGTTTATTCAGCTTCGAATATTTGTTTATAATGAATTACATATATTGTCGGATCTTTTTTTATTGCACAAAAGTGTAAACTAGATATTTTTAAAAAAGTATCTTAGATAATACGTGTTACATTTTCAAAAGTAGAAAAAAAGAATTAATTCTTAAAACTGATATGAATATTACAATTACCCAAATATTATGGTTATAGCTATTTTAAATTTAAAAATTATGCTGAACTTAAGAAAACTGGAACATGGCATTGCTTCACATATTGCATTATTTTTTTTTAAATTCCGGGTACTTTGCTGCATCTATAGATGCATTATTTATGAGAATTAGATAAATGGAACGCTAGAAATTTGAATTTTAAAACTGTAAACAAATGTTATATAATTATGTATCAGGTAGACTTTCTTCAAAAAATTCGTTTGTTATATAATATGCATTGTAAAATACTAATTTTTATACACGGATATTGTATTTTTTCTGTATTATTTGCTCAAATTTAATGAGAATCCTACATTTTTTGTTCAAAAAAATAAGGAAATTTGAAATTATTAATTAAAAATTTAAAAAGAATATTTTGTTTTTTAAACATTAATTGTGTCTAGTTTGTATTTATAAAGATTTAGTGTATTTCTTAAATTATAAATCAAATGAATATAGTACTAAGTGAATCTTGAGGACTATTCTAAATTAACTAAATAGTTTTTAAAATGGACATTCCTTTTTTCCTAAATGCTTATTTTCAATATTTGAATACTCATGAATAACTCTATACATTTATAGCTGTTGTTTTTACTTTACAATAAATAAATATTCATGTGTATGAGTACAAAAACAGTTTTTTGTTTTAATATTTCAAAGCAGAGTTCTATTCAAAATAGATATCAAATTAACTCTTTACATTCATCAGACATTTTCTTTGTGTATTTTTATAACAATAAAATATGTGTAAGGAATTCTGTAATATCATGTAATGACAATGTTCAGCATGAAGTACAAATACAAAAACTTATAGATGTAAAACTTTGGTATTTTAAATGGAGGATGTTGTGAATCATTGATAACATATATTGATGAAGCAAGGAAAGGGCAATTAGAAAGAATTATCTAGATTATAGTAAACAATCTAAAATTTTAAATTTGTAATTTAAAAATTGAAAAACAATGAAAAAAATCCAATTAATCATGATATGGACTTATATTGTATAAAAATATTATTTTACAAGTCATAGACGAAAATATACTTATTTGCAATTTTCTCAAAATGCATTTGTTGATGATTCCGTTAAACTTTGCGCAAATTCTACTTTATCTATAGTACTGATGCCTTGTATAATATAAGGCTCATAAAATTTTAATAAAGTGATTGAATTCTTTTTCAAATAAACATTCACAAATTTCAGATATAGCACAATATCTGCATGAAATTTGAAAATAAATTGAGTCAATAAATTTAAAATTTTCATAATTTTGTGTGTGTGTTTATTCAAATTTCCTTTCATTCATTTTATGGATATAGTTATATTTGCAAACACTTTGGACATTTTTAAAATGACATATGCAGTGGATTTTATGCAAAATGTACCTAAAGGTACGAACATGCCTCTAAAATAAAAATAAAAATAGTTATTGATTATTTATTGCTTTTGCAGGTTTATTTGTGATTTAAAATGGATTGTTTTTACATTACAAGATACATAATATACAGATAATTCAACGTAAAATTGTTACTTTCATTGCTTTTAATTTAAATAAGTGAGAACCATTTAAATTTGGTGCAAAAAATCATTTTTCTTTGTCACAAACGAAATAGAAGAAATTCTAATGCATGTTATGTCTTGTTTTTTTAGTACATTGAAAAAATAACTGGGCAATTAAAAAGTCAATTACTAAAGTCAAAACTATTATTAAAATAATGGTTGAAAGATCGCGACCAGAAAGTTAATATTTTCCTAAGAGGGAGATAAAATGAATATGTGCGTTTTAATTCATAAATCATAACAGAATGTCCAAAACTGCATATAGAAACGCTTCTGGGTATCTGATATTTTGTTTACATTAGATGACGACATCTTAATACATTCCATCTCATTGTTATATAAAAAATAGTTAACTGATTTGAATTGCTTATCCAATTCTTTTTCATTGATTCGATGCAAATGGGAGCACTAAAGTGTCTGAAAGATCGCCTAAAGGAAAACAATATCTGGATAAAAAAACCTTATTATTCGAAAAATATTTTGTCTGACAAGGTGAATGAATCCAAAAACGTGACACTTGTAATTGAACATTAAATTTAGCTTTGAGAGGTTTCGAAGTGAGATACTGAAAATTTATAAAAAGCTTGGGCAACAGAACTGAGTAAACGGTTTTACTCATCAAATTGAGTAATTTCGAATCATTTACAGGGGAGAAAATTGTGCCAAGGTTCATATATTACTGAAAATTAAATATAAGAAAACGTACATTCTTAAAGAATGTAGAATATCCGTTTGTATTAACATAAGTTTGTATGCGTTTGTATAAAAAGGAAGAATATTCCGATTTTGTGAATATCATTGTTTTATATTTTTGCATATATATCTCATTTAGTATTAATTTAACAAATTATTATACGCATAAGAAATTCATACTTATTTATACATCAATTGTACATACTGACAATATAAGACTGGATAGAAAGAACACCAATTATAAAAATAAACAAATGCTATCTTAAAGTATAACGTATATCTCTTAGGGATAACGTTAATATATATTTGTTAGGGATAACGTTAATATATATTTGTTAGGGATAATGTTAATATATATTTGTTAGGGATAACATTAATGTATGTTTGTTTGTACCTAAACATTTGTACAGATAAGTTCCATATCGTATTCCTGCTTTCTTGATATGTAGCACTGTGTTTTCCCAGATATTTAAAGGACATATATAGTTATATAGCTGGATTGTATAAAAATTTAATTGAAATAAAATGATATGTGCATTGTTAATGAAGCTCAATGCCCTCAAAATGTTAGGTTTCAAAACAAACGGGTGTTGTTTGATAACTGACATGGTCTGAAAATATTTGGGACATCTTGAATATAGAGTTTAATTCGGGGTTGGTGATACTATGCATCGGTGTTACTATGCATATCTCTTTTGTATATAAGTATTAAAAATCTAGCATTAAAACAGGAAGGGGTTGTAATAGAAAATAGTAGAAAAGAGGTTTTTCCAAAGCGTTTACAAAATAAAATATTTAAAGGGTTGATGGTATGATAATAAATGTACTAAAACCAGTTTTTGATCCATTCGATTTGAAATATGAATCATCTTGCGAGAAATGTACGCATATTTTACAGCTCATTATGTACAGTTTGAAAAAAAAAATTTGTAAAAATATATATTTTATTTATTAAAATATTTGGAACACACAATTTTAACAAATATGTGTTTTACTTTAAATTATTATAATGGTTTTTGTAAAACTTATAAGCTGAAGGTAATATGAAATATTTTTTGAAAGAAAATAGTATGTAGATTTTTAAACAATGATGATGTTAAGACAAAAAAAAAATATTATCCTATTTTAGTTCTCAGATTTTCTTCTCTTTCTTCTAAAGTGATTCATATTACCTGACGTTTATATTGGAAATTTCATAATACACCTAACTGATTCTCAAAAGAGGAAGAATCGAACTCTCCTTTCTATATGTGCTTCAAACGGTTTTCAAAATCGATATTTCTATTCCTTCTATATAACAATTCTGCGAATTCACTCAGACACAAATACGGATACCATCTTACCTTTTCGTGTGGCTCATATTGGAAAAAAAAACTTATGTGTACAAAAAAAATATTCCTGAAAATAACACAAAATATTTATCAACGAGAAATGTTTTGAAACAAAATTGTATATTTTATCTTTTTCTGAATTTTTTCCTCTTGTGTAGTTTTAAAAAAATACAAATCTAATATAATATGGTTTTTTATAGCTATTAAACTGAAGAATTATATTGATATAAAGTATACATTTTAAAAATTATGAACTTCCCTTTTATTTTCTTAAAACTTTTTTTATTTTAATTTATTTTTAAATCATTAGTGTGCACATAAAATTGGAAAATTAAAACATAAATAACTTTAATTTAAAAGTACATACAGACATTAAAATAAACAGCCAATTATATATCAGTAATTAAACTATACTTAGTCGTATAGTTTGGATATTATTTAAATGCATGGAAACAATATTAATAAAGCGCAAATCTTAAAACAATACTTAAATCATTAAGCATGTAAAGTAATTAATTAAGTAAAGTTATGAAAAAAGTTGTAGAATGTTTCTTAACTAATGTATTAGAATAAAGAAGGTATGCTGAAATTAAATTTTTTGACAGATATTTAATAAACAACAAAGATTTACGAATTATCCCAGAATTAGGATTATAACAATTTGATTCAGAGAAGAAACATTTAATCAATGATAAATATAATGTGCGTCAAGCTAACTGGTGATGCTATGAATAGTTTTTAAACCCTACTTCTCACTACAATTTATTTTTCTCACTTACTTTCAGTAAAATAAACATATTTAATTTTAAAAAAAACTAGTGAAGAAATCTAAGTTAGGTATAATTAGAATTAAATGATACCAATCGCGTGAGACTATTTATTAAAAAAAAGTAAATCAAATTAAGAAAACTGTAATATGTATATTTTTTTTTACTTAACGTATTTAAATTACCTTTTGGCGATTAAAGGGCTTTTCAGGATTTTTTTACTATATAGTATACAAAAGTGCACATTTTAGAATATTGATTTCTTGCAAATTCATTATATTTTAACTTTTAAAAATAAAGTTATATGCAATTCTATGTTTGATGCAATTTTATAGAATTGAGTGCACCTATATTCGTTAGAATGATTAACGAAAAAAAATAATTCTACCTATTATTCCAGGTAATCTTAAAAAAAAATTATAGTATAATTACTGCATAAGTTTATATAGTACCATAACTGCATAATTTTATATAGTATCATTAATACATAATTTTATATAATATCAGGACTGCATAATTTTATATAGTATCTTTTTAAGAAAAAAATTAAGAAATAATTAATTTCAAATGATTTAAATCATCAGTTTATTTTTGCTTGATAATTTTTATGAATTCTCATATTTCATTTCAATTATTTACGAAATGGGATCTATTATTTCAGTCTAGACAAGAAGTATAATTAGTTGCAATGATTCCAATTGCTTGAAGGATGAAATATAGAGAAATTTTATATTCAGAATATAGTATGATTTACTTTATTTTGATTTGTTTCATTTTTAGGGGGATAATTTATTTAACACTTCTTAAGAAATATGAAAAATATAGAAAATAACAAGTGTTCTTAAAAAATATTTAATTTCTAGATCCGACAAAAAATTAAACATGCATAAATTAATTAGTTATTATCTGATTTTAAAAGAAAATTTCTGATGATTTGAAAGTTTAAAAAACTAAAGTGTAACTTTTTCAAAATGCAGATACCTTTTGTTATAGAACTCGTAATAATGAACCTTTTTTAAGTGAGGATACCAGAGCCACCTCTCCATTCTTCAAACTTCCCCCACATGCCAACTGTAAGATTTTGAGTCTCCATAAAATTATTGTGTCACAGTATTGTTGTCTGCGTGGCTGGTGTCCAAAGTTTAGGCTTTTCAAAAATAAAAATCGCGACTAATAACTTTCGACTGCCTCTGCCCTTAGTGCTATAAAACTTGGTTTGATAATTAGCAAATAATTTTTAACCAACACCTTTAAAGGAAATAAGGAAAAAAATTATTTTTTTCATTTCACTGCATCATAAGCATAATCTGTTATTCATTATTTTCAAATGCAAATGTATATTTTTTTTAATCAACAGATTAAAAGAGCAACAGATAGAAATACACCATTATTAAGGATTAAGAAAAAACATATTCCAAATGCTAAGTACTTTACAATTTACATGTAGCTTGTACTCCCAATGTTTTCATCGTAGCTGTTAAACATTTTCCAGTATATTTAACTTTTTTTTTCTGGAAAATCATTTCAATATATTTTTTTTATTTTAATGCCTAATTATCTATTATGCATGTATGTTACAGTTACGGAGTGAACATTCAACTATTTAAGAAGAAAAACAAGATTAAGAAAGGGAATTGTTTCTACCCTGAAATTTTTGAATTTAATTTAAACAAATTAGTAAATTTTATGTTCATTGATATTTAAAAATAGAAAGGCATTAAGTATTATTTTAAGTTAAAATTCTAGTTTTAATTTAATCATAAATATATGATTATTAGCAACTTACTGGCATTTTACAAAAGTTTGAATAATAGTTTTACAGATTTCGTCAAAACAATGAGCAATTAGACATTTCTCATTAATTAAAATTGTCACCCTTGTTAAACATTTATTGTATTTTAAATTTTAATACTAATTAAACGGCTTGAAAAAATATTAATATTAATTACTCTTAAATTGCAAAATTGCTTTTTTACTAAATCTTGTAACAGTTTCTTTGAAAATTTTATTAGAAATTACTTTTTTATATTAAAAACGATATTCACAATTGCGCAGTGTTTCCAATTATTTAAATGGAAACATAAATATTAACAATTATAATCTGCCAAATTTCTACCTTGTAGATTTATTAACATTATCTATGTTTCACTTTGTTATCGTTTGTTCAAGTCAATTTTTATCAGTTTACTTAAATTATACAACTTGCACAAATGGAGCTAAGCATTTGTTTGGTCAACAAAACTAAAAAATATAATACCAATATAAACTTTTTTGATGAAATTCCGTTCAATGAGCTCATGAAAGTTGTTCATCCAAGCCAAAAGTCCTCATGAAACTGTTATTTATGACATGGTTTCTGCGTCATTTCATTCTCTTTCTCATCCATTGATCAATAAAGAATTGCAGGAAAAATTACACAATCACTTGAAACATGAAGGTATATGAACAGAGCTGTATGTCTGAGTATTTGAAGATATATAATCTTTTCTTCTGAATTACGGTAGGACCATACTTTAAAAAATACCACACAGTATGTGTATTTAAAATAGATTTTTTTGAAAATAAATTCTGTAAATTTCTTAAATAAATAGGGTATATTTTGTGTGAAACATATAAAATTAAATATATAAATTTTTGACACACACACACAGATATATATATATATATATATATATATATAAGTATAAATAACATGAAGAATATGTTAATATTATTTGCCCAAGTATAATAATAAATAATGATAAAAATTTTCTTAATTGACTGCTTAAAAGCATAGTTCAGCTATTGCAGTAATTATGAAACAAATAGTAGAAATTGTATTGAATCTCTTTAATACGTATTTAAAAAAATAAATATTTTATTATCTATTGATAGATAACATTTTTAAACCGCATTTGCTTAAGATATGCAGGCTATTGCAAAGAATTATTGAAATATTCAAGAAGAGTAGTAAAAATTTTTGGAATTAATTATAGAACAAATTCAAAATAATGGTCAGGTGATATCTTTATTGTATTTGTTGCTGGTAGAAGAAAAAACAAGGGATTAGCCCACATACAATGGATGCCACCATTGGGAATTCGAAAATCATTGAGATTGAGATATCTCAAGGGAAGTAGTTGGTGTGGAGAATCATGGTTATATGGACACCCTTTTCGTGCTGTCCCTAAGGGCGGTGTACCGTCCAGTCTTTTAACTTTTCTTATACTACCGAGGGATTTGTCCTCTCCAAAAGGAAATAGAATACTACACTGGGTTCTCGAAAAAAAAACTTCCTGTTAAACTGATTTATTTAAGCTCATTCATTAGACGGAGTATTGCAAAATTTATGACTTACTAGTCTAAGTCTAAAATTTTGATTGTTATTTTTTTTTGAATTTATGATTTCGTTTTACAGAGCTTTTATATTTTCGACATAGCTTGAGTTTTCTTAGAGTCATGATCATTCTCTGAAAAGTTATAATTTTACTCTAAATAGATGCTGACTTTTTTATAGACCATATACATAGATTTGGAAATAAAGTTTTCAATTTAAAGAGTTACATTTGTTAAAATGGATTTGTGCTTAAATCGGAAATATATTGCATACATATACAATCTTTTTTTTTCATGCAAAGTTAAATTTTCTAATGTTTTAGTGAACATCTTTTTGGAGTAATTTTATATAAAATGTTAGTGGACATTTCTATATATTTTTTTTTTTGTAAGCAGCTCTTTTGATTGCTTTCAAATTTAATGTCATGACGGAGTTATAATAGAATGTGGAAGTAGCAGTAGGTGCACTACTTAGTATGAAATGATATGTGCATTATTTGCATATGTTAAACCCTTTTCAATTATTAATTGTGATTTCTTTGCACATATATATATAAGTATATAATGTCACAATTGAATAAAAACGTGCAAGATTTGGTGGATTTATAAACATGTTGTGCTGAAAATTGTTAATATCTCCACTAAGGTTATAATTTTAAAAAGTACTAATAATTGTTATAAATATAAAATATATATTGTTATACATTTATAGTGAATCAACACCATCGCTTACGCATAAAATTTATTTAATGGATTAAATATTTTTATTTACAATGGATGAAAAAACATTTCTCACTTTTGTTAAAGTTCATTTTTTAAATGAAAATGAAATAATTCACCTATCAGAATACCATTAAGAAATTATTTATGAAAACTGTCAATGTCAAGAGATTATAAATGAATACTTACTTACAGCAATAATAACAGATTCAGCAGACTGAGTAGAAAACTGTGCTTAATTTAAAATTATGTCATGCCACCGCATGACAATATTTGCATATATATAATATGTATTAAATATAATTAAATAAAACAGTATATTTTTTTTAAATATATTCTAAACAGCTATTATTCATGAATAAATTTAACATCTGTATGAAATAAGAAATGTTTCCATAGATATTTAAACACTAGAAAGAAAGAATGTGTGACACTAAGAATTAAGTGTTTAAATTGTCCAGCAACCAGCAAGCATGGAGTAAGTTAAGTGACTTCAAATGTTAGCGTTTGAGGGTCATATCAAATGATCCACAATGATCCGCAAGCCACATCAATAAATTATCAATGATCCAAGAGCCCACGACTGTTCAAAAAATAATGTCGTCAGGAAGTTTTAATAGGAAAGGGAGTTTGCTTCACATAACTACAAATAATTCTAAGAAAAGAGGTGCTGCTTCTGATTTGTATATATATATATATCGGTTTCAAAAATATTAAAAGAAAGTTTAAGTAAAATATTTTGCATGGTAAAGATAAAAATACGTTTTTTCTTCTGATAACCTCTGAGATATCACTCACTTTTTTTTATTTAAATTTCATTAAAATACAATTACTTTTTTAAAAAAAAAATTCATCATTTTAAGAAGTTTTTATCTCAAATGGATGACAAGTATATCAATAAAGTGTTTTAAATATCAGGAACAACAGAAAAAAAGGATTTTTTTAACTTCAAAAAGCAGAAGGCAAATGTTCCTGAATTTGCATCAGGTGCAAATGAAAGACCACTGAAATGCCTTTATGTGGCTATTCGTGTTTCAACGTGCAAGGGTTGAAAACCCCTAATGTAATTAAAGATATAACAAATCTCTTAATTTTAAAGAAATTGAAACGTATATTAATAACAGAATATTGTACAATAAAAATGAAAATATACAGTAATACTCTAACTCTGCGCTTTGATGCAAACTGTAATATGGCGTGGAATTTTTATTACAGTGGTGACAAATGTCCTGAACACACATTTTTTAGCGTAATTTTTGTGTTTGACTTCATTTTTCGTTGTGAAATTATCGCACTATCTTAAATATTGTTATTGATTTTAATGTATTTTTTATGCTGATTTCAAATCTACTACTAGTTTCTTAATGACTAAAATATTTTTTTGTAGTAAAGTTGCCTGAACACAATAATGTGAAATATGTGCTGAATAAAACAATATAGAATAACATAATATGCAAAGAAAAATAACACGAAAATTGACAAAGACGGTATATTTAATAGGCATTTGAAAATTACATTGTTGTCACATGTTAGAAAATCAATATTTTATGGCAGCCGTATGCTTTAATTACGGCTCTACATCTTTTGGCATGAATGCACCAATTTCAAAAGAAGATCTTTCGTGACAATATGGTTGAAGGAAAATATTAAAGCTGCTAAAGTACCATGTGGCATTTAACTGTTGTGAGAACTTTGAAAAGATTTTCTGAAACAAATTTTATTGTGGACAGGGGGCGATCAGGACGACCAAGAAAAACATCTTTACGTGAAGACAGGTTATTGCACAGAATTTCACTTTCAAACAGAAAGCTTAATTCCTCGCAAATTTTGAAACAATGGACTTTGACAGCAATAGTGAGTGTGTGCCCAAGAACTGCAAGAGGAAAACTACTGGAAATTGGGTTACGAGGCTGTAAAGCGCGCCTAAAACCATTACTGACTGAATTTCAAAACCAGAGGCGATTGACGTGGGCAAGGGAACATTCATTATGGACTATTAAAAACTGGGAAAAGGTAATATTTAGTGACGAGAATCAGTTTTGTATTTCTGGCAACCAAAGTAGTGTCTATGTAAGACGACGCACTCATGAGGAATTCATCCCTCAGTGTCTGAAGCCCACAGTAAAGTACCCGACAAAAGTGATGGTAAAGAGGTTGCATGTCTGCTCATGGTGTTGGAAGACTTCACATCGTTTGCGGAACAGTGAAACCCATGGATTACATTGAAATACTACAAAATAAATTGCTACCAACTGCAGAAGATCTTTTTGGGAATCAGTTATGGATTTTTCAGGACGATAACGTCCCTTGTCATCATGGAAAGGTAGTCCAGAAATGGTTGAAAGACTATACTGTGAACAGAATGAACTGGCCAGGACAGTCTCCCGACCTTAATCCGATAGAAAACTTATGGTTTAAAATTGGTTATGAAATTTCAAAGAAAAAACCTTCAAGCAAATGTGAATTAATTGAAGCTTTAATATTTTCCTTCAACCATATTGTCACGAAAGATCTTCTTTTGAAATTGGTGCATTCCATGCCAAAAAGATGTAGAGCCGTAATTAAAGCATACGGCTGGCCCATAAAATATTGATTTTCTAACATGTGACAACAATGCAATTTTCAAAATGCTTATTAAATATACCGTCTTTGTCAATTTTCGTGTTATTTTTCTTTGCATATTATGTTATTCTATATTGTTTTATTCTGCACATATTTCAGATTATTGTGTTCAGGCAGCTTTACTACAAAAAATATTTTAGTCATTAAGAAACTAGTAGTAGATTTGAAATCAGCATAAAAAATACATTAAAACCAATAACAATATTTAAGATAGTGCGATAATTTCACAACGAAGAATGAAGTCAAACACAAAAATTACGCTAAAAAATGAGTGTGTTCATTACTTTTTGCCACCACTGTACATCGGATAAATTATTTGTAAAATTTACTTTTTTCCAAAGAAGAATGATGAGATACTATTGATTCTTAAATTGTGCAGCAATATTAAATTTAAACTGAATAAATAATTTTCGGATAGTTAGTAAACAAAATTATTAAATTATTTCAATGTCAGTATGAAATTTGGAAGGAAAAAAAAAACATTGCTAATTATCTACATAATACCATACTATTATGGTCTACTAAATGACGTTGAGAGAATTTGCAACTACCCTTAATTTCAAATATTGAATCTTACACTGCATATAAGTTTCAAGTTATATTCTGTCTTGAATATCTTCGTAATTTCTGGTTTAAAACAATTTTGATTGAATCCAAAGTACAAGATTATGGATTACATTGACTTAATAATTAAATTCTAAACATTATTAGTCCGTCATCAAAGTGAATACTATTTTTGATGAATGATGGCGAAAAAAATTTAACACAATGGGAGGCATAATTCCATGTCTAATTTTTGAAATCGCTCATCAAGGAAGTTTCAGTCAATAATATCTTTCAAATGCCGATTTGTTAAAATAAAGAGTCAGATGCCACGAGGATCAATAGTTTCGCGTAGTTTGTTCTTTCTAAGAAAATCTATTCTAGGAAAGCTTTCTTACGTATAATTTATGATATGGTTTTTCCATCCTTGTCAATTTCGAATCAATTGAAAGTATTTTTGTCATGTTAGTTTGCATCGTTTCAAGTGTTGCCAACATATTTTTGAATAACGGCGAAGGATTTTAATTATGTCGATATTGACTACGAGATTTTACAATCGAAAAAAACTCAAATTCAAATTTCAGTTATGGCTTAAAAGTTTAAAATATTCCTTTATTGCATTATTCAGATGCTCATTTGCGATTATTTAAAGCTCCGTCTATTATTTTTTCAACATAATAAAGTGAAGAAGGTAACCTAGTGGTAAAGATACTGGACTCGTAACCGGTGTGTAATGAGATAGTCCCAGTGCGCGCTGAAGAACCACCGTGTAAAGGCGCGATGCACGTTAAATCTGTTGAGAGCTCAAATATTATCATATTGGTGTGGTGTGAAAGTAAGGCTCACCTCATCATTTGACGATGGTTCAAAATGACACGATTCGTAGCCAAGGTCTTCGAGTAGGTGTGAATAGTGAAACGTTTGTATTCCCTTACTCTTAACATAATAAGATCTATCGTATCAATAGCGTTATTAAAACGATATAATTTTTAAGGCAAACATATCATAACTTGTATTATTTCCCCATGTTTTAAAAAAAAGCTTAGCAATTTGATTCTGTTTGTATGTGTTTAAATACTTTTTAAAATGTTTAAAAAAATTCTTATGAAATATTTTTCTTTATTTTCTTTTTAATTTGGCTTAAAAAAACTCTAAAAAAGTAATAAATTGTACTATTGTAAAAATATGTACTGAAATTGTACTATTGTAAAAATATGTACTGAAATTGTAAAAAAAATAAACAATACACAGTTAATACCTTAAAATGTCATTCAATTTAATTGAAACACATAATAAATATTTTTTTTAGAATTATTCATATTTAATGGCTTTTCGCAGCTTGTGCTTTTTTAATTTCTTCAATGCATTTTAAATTATTTTTCTCACACAAATTATAATAGATAAAAACAATAATTTTTTGTCTGATACAAATAAATTATGCCACAAATTTAGCAATTCAATTTGAAATGAAAAGAATACTTAAGTAGATAAGTAAATGCAGGGATATATCTGGTCTTTGCTTAAATATAACATCATTTTAATTTTCCCACAAAAATAAATATTTTTTTTTACAAAATCAATGCCTCAATTTATATAACACATGTTTGAAAATATTATGAAACAATTCATTCTCAAATATTAACAAATACAGGAGAAGTAGGACGAAATTTAACGAAAATTCCTTTAATATTGGAATTTTAATATTTTATAAGTAAAACATGGATTTAAATAAAACATACATAAAATCATTTTCTTTGAAATATACAACACATAACAAGTTAAAATATTATTTTTATGGAAAATAGGAATCAGTGATTCAAATGTCCCGATTCTTCTTAAATTCAAACACACTCTTAAGTCTCTCAAAATTTCTTCGAAGTTACTTATATGTTATTAAAATGTTAATAGTATATATATATATATATATATATATATATATATATATATATACGATGGTAAGATGGTAATCAGAGTATACGAAACATTCTTCAATTGGCAATTCTTCGAGAATAGATTCCTTTAGCCTCTTGTAAGTGGTAAAAGCCACTTCTGCCATCACGACAGAGACAAAGAGAGGTTTGGCAAAAGTCCACCAACTGTCCATCGCTGCAATGAAACTCAAGAGGCTTTTCGATATTGCTAAAAACATTGATGTGTTTAAAAAGAAATTTTAGGGCATTCGCTGCTTATCCAAATGTTAAGTTGCTGTACACCAGTTATCTCAGCCATTAGCTGATATACACGACATCTAATACTAGATTATACAAAATGTCGGTTTGTATCCAACACTTTGTATATTTATTCATTCAAAAAATTTCTAGACATTTTAGAATTCTTTGAAGTCCTAAATATAAGTGTCTGCCTTGTGTGCTTATTCATTTCTTTTTTCAAACTTTTTCAAAAGAGTTAGAAAAACATTCTTCACTTCTTTTTGTCTAGCTTTTATTACTGATGTCATATGTTACTTTTCAGTTATCTCTGTAAAAATGACTGTGGTTTTAATTAGCTACTCCAAGTTATTTGCTTGAAGAGGTATCAAGGAAACCTGTCAAAAATTGCTCCTCTAATACCACATGTAACATGACAGAACTGCTTTCAAATGTTGAAAATATCTATGCAATTAACAGATTCTTACAGAGTAAACTTAAATATCCGTTTACAAGAATTCTCTAAGTAAAATATATTTGCCTTTCACAGAAAATAATTTAAACGCACTTATAAATATACGGAAGATGAAATCAAATATAGATTATAGCAATACAATATCACAGTCACAATACAGCAAAAGGTGCGTGTGTGTGAGGGGGAAGAACTCAATATCGAATTTTAGTGTATTAAACTTCGTCTATCAGCCGAATGTCTCTAATATGCACTGCGAAGCCATTTTAAGAGGCTTTATCCATATGCCCTTATATATATATATATATATATATATATATATATATATATACTACATAAATAGCATGAACATGTTCTATAAAACACATGAATTCCAATTATAATCCTAGCATATATAAGCACTATGCAGCCACATAATATGTGTGAATATATAGTCAGAATTTCTGTACAAAAGAGAGATGAATACACATGATCAAAACCGAAAATAATTGAAATTGCAAGATAACCAGATAATAGATTTTAAAAGGATATACGGAAAATTAAATTCATACAGTTAAATATAAAAATATATAAAAATATTCATACTACAGTATTATAAACTGTGATCTGCATTTTTGAATCCAATTTTTATGTAAAAGTTATCTTTTTCTCATAATGGATTTAGATTTTCCATCCATTATTTTCAATAGGTTTTAGCTCAGTATTATTAACAGGAAGGGGGAGGTTGGCTGGCCACAAAACTTGTTCAACCCCACTTTTATGTATAGATTAATTTATATATAAGGTGTCCTAAGTCAGCAATGTTTATAATACTGTAGCATTCATACTTTTATATTTTTTTATATTTAACTCTATTAATTTAATTTTTCATATATCCTTTTAAAATCTATTGTCTGGTTATCTTATAGTTTCAATTATTTCAGTTTGGGTCATGTTTATTCATCTGTCTTTTGCAGAGGAATTTTTACTATATATAAATACATATGTATATATAATTCATAAATATAAACAAAATAGTGATAAAACTAAGATAACTAGTCGATATGTTAAAAAGTATTAGCCATAGTAGTACTAAAGCAAACTCCTTGTCTTAGGATCAGGATTGGAGATTTAAACAAAGTTTTGCGGCTAGCCAAACTTAACTTGTATTTGCCAAAACTCTGGGTCATAGGAAAGTAAGAAATTTCAAGAGAAGTTTAATTATTAGAAATAAAATCATGAACTATTAAAATAAAACGATAAAATTATAGCCTATAATAATTACTAGTATATTTTAAAAACAATGCTAAAACAATTAGATGAAAAAACTTACCACGGAGTACAGCAATAACTATTTTCCCCGCGTGATAGAAAGGAGTGAGTATATCAATAACGCATAAAATATATAAGTTATGCATTAAGTCTTTATATATATATATATATATATATATATATATATATATATATTATATTATATATACATATAAATGTAATAATTCCCAGTAATATAATCCATTAAAATAACTTTTAACTACCAATGGTCCCTTCAGTACCAACGTTTTAGTAATCACTTAACCCACAGCCTAACAAGAGTATTTTAAACTACACCTATCCACCCACTCAGATCATGTGATTTGAGAAGCCCATAAAGACCGAAATTTCTGGAGACCAACTCTCTTTGGCTTCTGCATTTTGTCTGCGTAAACATGTAGCCGGCTGCATTGTGTTTGTGTGTGCGTATATATTGTGTCGTCCCTGTAATGTTTTATGTGCTTAAGATGTGGAATAAACAGATTTGAATAATCACAGGACTGTCGTCAATTCCAGCCAAAGCACACATCAATAGTAATTAATAGTAATCATATAAAGAATACCTTTCAACGGCCAAGTTTATTTCATATATATATATACATATATATACACGTTTAAATTCTTGAAATATTGTTTTAAAAATTACAGAAAAAAAAAACAACACTGACATGTACAGTTAAATTTAAATAAAATATTTTATTATTAATTTTCTTAGCATGTGGCGGCTTCTCTCGATTAATTGTACAGAAATTAAAAATGCTATTGTTATTACACATTGGACTTAGAATTTATAGAAATATAACTGTAGATAAAATTAGCAGGGTAAACATGTTCAATACAATGATTAATAAAGTTATTTAAATTTAAAAATATTTTAGATTTATCACACTAACTCATTCTTATTACGATAAATATAATGAAACATATTTCTATTTTCTTTTTGCTATGCAGAAAGTATTTTCCTCCTCTTCCTCATTAAAATGGGTATTATTCATTTCGAACTGTAGCTTCCTTTACGTTGGGTTGCAGAGGTATTGGAGAAGGGAATAGGATAGATGTGCTCTGGCAGTGGCACTTACTCTTTTGACACAGGTTTCTTATCGAGACAAACCTATTGGCCGTATTTTAAGTCTTTGTGGCTTTTTTATTTCTCCGTGAAGACTATGCAACTGCTGCTTCGTAGGAACTATCTAATGTCCTCTTTCCTAAAATAAAATAGAAAATAAGTTTGACCTTCATTCGTTTTTGTCCTGCAATCCTCCCTTCCCAGCTTTTGTATTTCCTTCTAGGAGTGATATCTTTTTGTATCTTCGTTCTTTTCCAAGGAATTTACTGTCTTATCATTAAATCAGAACATGCGTATGTATGTGTTTTAAGAATTTGCGTTGCTATTTTTGTTATCAATTTCATTCTGGCATACGTCGAGGGATCACTTTTGTCAAGTCATTTTACTGAATTTATATTATCCCACTATTCATAAGAATTTCTGATATGGTTCTCATTCGCTACCATTTTGTATATATATTTCGTTTAGTATTTGAAAAAAGCATCTTCTCGGAGTGTCAGTTCATAGCCCGAAACTATTTTGTAACATCGTTCCTCTCGAGTATGTAAGTGCGATCAGTTTAAATCTGAAGATTATGGGATCATTTGTAAGATACTGTTTTCCTCATCTGTGGACTAGAAAGAGAAGAAGCACTACTGCTCCTCTTCAGATTGTACATCCCTGTGTCGCATCAAGAACAATAATCATTACCAATATGAGATTATGCCTTCAGAATGCAGGTTTCTATGTTATACTACCATTTGTGTTTTGTATAAACTTAAATTATATGAGATATGGCCATTTGCTTTGAGCAAAACAACACGTCTTCTGGATCGACAGAAATGCGTTACTGTGCATTCATCAGATGTGTGCAGGTTCACACTGGTCAGCGATTCAACGATCTGTTGGGAACAAAGCACTTTGCAAAACCAAACCAACATAGTTGAAAGACACAGTTAAGGAGATGAGGAAGTCCCTATTAAGGCAAATGTTGTCTCTCGACGGTCTCTCCATGGAGAAACTCCAACTGGTGTAAAACATTAGAACAAGACTATTGATTGGAATGCCTACCCATATGCTGCTGCGTTTGCTTTTGACTTCATTTCGATTTCTCATACTGCACTATTTCAAAAAATTGGGCTTGGTAAGAGTTATTTTGATTACCAGTGGGAGCGAATGAAATTGACATTTTCATTTCTAGAACTGAATCCGAAATAGTATTTTGAGACTACCTCCTTAAATGAGATCGGATATGTGTTACTATGCGTTTGGTCTTCCTTTCTCATTTTGGTAACCATCACTTTAACTGACAACTTGGAATGTCGATGTAGGCAACTCATTACAGTTAGGTTAGGACATATTCCTCATTGAAACCGATGCTTAAAATGTTTTTGTAACATTTATTAATATAAGTTTGTAAAATGTGGATTTTTGGAAATTTTTCAACAAAAGTACTTTTTTGCTTCAATTATTATGTAAAATTGCATGCAAATTTCTTATTTTTGCTTTACAAAAATCAATTTTTTTTTGCGCATTTCCTCCAAATGTCTTGATTTTATGTTAATACATTTTTAAGTTAGACACAAAAATTAGGTCGTACATTATATTTAAGGGGGTCACTTCACGCAGCCTTTTCCCTATCTCCGTAATGTTAAAAATGACCAAATTTAAGGAACATTTTGAAAAATTGACAAGTTGTACAGTCATGAATTTTTTTGTGTAGGTTTATTGTATTGTTTTTATTATTTTAATGAGAGCATTTTTCAAAATTTTGATTAGTTTTTTTTAAAAAAATTCATATGTGGAGTAACACGTCAAAATTATTAAAACGATGAAAATTCTTGTACATTTTAATCCATAAAATTTTTTTTGAATAATTTTTTTGACAAAATCTCTCATTAAAATATTTATTTGTATAGTGTTAACATATGTGCAAAGTTTCAAAGCTATAAATTAAGTAGATTTTTTAAAATGTTCCTTTTGTGTTGAAATTTACACTTTTGAGAAATAGTGATTTAAAGTAAAAATTTACTATTAACTAATATGTACCAGAACCACAACTTGGATTTCTGGTATCATATGCAAGATCATCTTCTTGTCTACATTTTAATTGTTTGTTTTTAGTTCTAGCTTCTTTGGTTCATTGTAAAACTGCCTACTTTGCTTTCTTAATATGCGCATGATCTACTTCTTCCAACGCTCGACATTTGTAAAATCCAGGGTTTGAATGTTTAATACATCTAAAACTTTTAATTTGGTAATGAAACCTTGATTATATATAAAATGTAGCTTCAAATACTATAGTTTTTAAGTTCCTAATTGTATAAATACAGTTTTTGGAACTATAAATCAAATACAATTTAAGGTTTCATTGAAATTTTAAGTTTTACCGTGAAAGCACGTAAATAAAAGTTCAAGACTAGAGAAATCTCTAAATACTTTTTTAATGCAATTGCTAATTGCAATAGGTGAGTTGTGTTAAGCTTATATGTGTCACCTTTCAGTATGAACCTATTATATTCACACCACGAATCACCTCCCATGGGGCATAAGCCGTGTCGTATTTTCAAATCTGTGGAGAGTTTATGAAAAAAATATAGCCCAAATAGTTTGCATCATGACTGACAAGTTTTCTGAGTTGCTTCAAATAGCCACACGAAACATAGTATCTTTACAATTTGTCTATTACTGCATCTGTTAATCTATAACGACCTCCTAGAGATTTTTTGTCCACAAGATTTTTGCCTTTAAATTTTGATTTTAATGCCCTGTCATGTCTCCATCCTTTTCTCAACATGACCAACACATTCTAATGTTTTAATGTTGACATCTTTCTAAGGTTAAGATTCTAAAACTGCTTTGTATGCTTTAAAGTCCTCATCACCCAAATATTTTGTCGCAATTAGTAAATCGTAATTTGTGTATCGTGTGCCTGAGCAATGGAAAATACAAAGTGCACCTTCAACTTTCATCCCCCTACTACTTCCGAAGTAATCTGCCGAACACTCAATGTTATGTACATTGTCGTTAAAATTACTTGAGTATTTCCTCTATAGTTTTTCGGCATCAACAACTTTCCCAGTGTTCACACTAACTGCTGTAATACCATTCAGAGAAACATGACCCCTTTTTTGCCAAATGCCATAGACAAACACCGGTACAATAGGACTTGCATTATTAAATGATATCATTTCGACAGCAGTTATATATATAATACCATAGACTGGCTACTTTCTGTGTCGTGTTATTTAATGCCATGCATGAACTCGTAAAACCACTTTGGTGGACGTGACAATTCATAACTCAACAAAATATTTTCGCAGTTGCTTCTCTTTTCCAATAAAAATAATAGCATATGAAAGCCCAGTGTTTACTTCATATAATTTTGTATCTTTTTTGATTAACTACTGTTTTAGTAAACCTGGTATTAAGAAATGTTTGAATAACATCACAAAAGTCACAACATGTCAACAACTTTAGAACCAAACTTTGGATTTGGCGACCAAAATTTATGTGAATACCTTGTTTTTTACATTTTATTTATAATAAATGTGGTTTCAAAGCACAAGAAAACAGTAGAATGTTCATTATTTCAAAAAAAACTTTCAAATGAATCTAAAAGGAAACATACTCTTTATTTGACTTACCTAACTTAGCTTTTAAAGTTGAATTATTCATGTATAATTTGAATTCATTATTCTGACTTATGACGCATTTAATTTCTGGAAAGTTTGGGTTTTTGTACCTTTGTTTCGTTTTTAAACGTTTTATTATTAAACATAAACATGTTAAAAAAGGTTTTGATAGAAACAATGTTTCCAATAGCAGAAATTCGTAAAATATTTGAAGAGGTAAAAAACAACACGCGAGTTTCCAGAAAGTAAACAAACAGCTACAATTATTCACTTCACTTCTTTCCTGAACAAGTTACGGATCAAAATAAATCCTTTTAATCAATTTAAAATATTTGATGAGGCTGAAAAGTAGCAAGTGTCTTTTGTTTTGAAATGAAAGGGGCGTGGCAATCAGCTGGTTTTGGGTTTGACGGATGTAAACAAATTTTTAAAAAAATATTAAAAATACTTCTAATTCAACTAGAACAAAAATTTAAATTGCAGTAGAAAGAGAAAGAGTGGTATTTTATTTTTCAATCAAAATTGAAAAATCGATTTTTGGATCGACTTT
>BMAO01034699.1:0-23580 GCA_019973975.1 Trichonephila clavata
TTCAAGAATATTCAGTTCAAATTTGAAGTCATTCTCAGTAGTGGTTCTTTTTTAAACAACGTTTTGAAAATGGAACTTTAATTCTAATCACCCTTCATTGCACTTTTATACAATATCTTAAAGCTGAAATATAATAAAACTACACTTGATTTGGTTAATTTTAACTTTTTATAAAATTAATATATATTTTTTTTGAATTTACAATGCTTTTAGAACACACACCAAAAGTATTAGCGAATTTTTTGATTTTAAACCTTAATGAGGTGGACTATTTTTATTGCAAATTATTATAGCTTTATTTGATTAAAATTAACGAAAATCAACTTCGAAATTTTCTACCTAACCTCTAACTTTGCTTGTCAAAGGGATCATTCGGTGCATACATACTTACAGCGAAGATCACCAAATCGACGATTAGAGATTACAATTTATTATTTAAGTTATTGTAAGACTATATAAATCTATTTTCCAGTATCTTTTTTCTCTATAATTCTTATACGGATATTTTATACGTGTAGTACGTTGCTTTTGCAGGTGGCGTGTCAGATTACGTAAGGACGGAACAGAAGGGACCGTGCCATCTTGTTACTTGGAAAAGAAACACCGTCACACCGCCAATGTCGCCACAGCTAGATGCCAAGGCTCAGGCCACTATAGCACGAAGGGAGTAAGATGATATTTCTGTTTGTATTTTCTGTTCTTAATTCAAATTTATACATTCAAGGGTTGCCTCCTTAGAGGGGGAATTGTAATAGTTTTCTGGATATTCATTCTTCTAATATTTTATCTTTGCATAAATCGACCATTACCAAAATAATCTCTACTACGTTTTTTTGATGAACGAGTTCATTGCCTCATAGGGTGGACCTGTAATAGAGAGAAATGTTTAATGTAAAAAATATGCACGATATTTCAAACCAAAACAGTAAACAACATTTCCACTATTAGAGAAAC
Organism: Trichonephila clavata; assembly: GCA_019973975.1. Lineage (NCBI taxonomy): Eukaryota > Metazoa > Arthropoda > Arachnida > Araneae > Nephilidae > Trichonephila > Trichonephila clavata. Next base: position 955 of record BMAO01034699.1, read on the forward strand.
AATCAGAAAACCAATCATTAAATTTTGTGGGAAAAAACTGAAAATTCTACCAGTCCATCGATTAAAAGAATTGAACCCTAAATCCCTAAACTAAGTTTTTATAAATCCAGGAACATATTAAATGACCTTACTTTTATTTAATATTTTATTTATCTAATTCAATTTTGACTTTTCATTCCGAAATCCCTGACTTCATTCCGATTCTTTGAATTCTCCTACTCGTCGATTTTCCTCCACAAATAAAAAGCAAATATACTGGCCGATTTTGTCAGCCAATCAGAACAGCTTCTCTCATCCCCACATTTATTTTTCCCTTTCACGTTCATTTTATGTCTTAAACTTATCAGATTCTTTTGCTGCATAGTGATTGGCAAGGTAAAAACCCAGCTACCATTCTGATAAACCATATTTGCTTTTTAGAAGCCACTTGGCCATTTTTTCATAACTTCTAAAAAATATTTCTGATTTAAAGCTAAATTTCTCTCCTATTTTCCAAGTCTCAAAACTTGTTGCAATATTAATTTCAACTACTGAATTATTGTAAGGCAATACTGTCACTCAAAAGGTTTAATAACACCCTCTCGTGTGCTGAATAGTATGTTAATATCCATTCACTCACTCATTCAAAAAGTTTAATACAGGAGATTAGAGCCGGCAAGGTTCTGTACAGCACACTTTTAACCTCAACGCATACTAAGCCAAATTATATTCGATACTTACTGAAAATGAGGCAGTATGAAAGGTAAGATGTCACATGACATCGTAGGGATCAATAGATACATCCTTTTTAAATCCTTAATCGATTCAATAATATAATCAATTTCAGGAAAGTGCTGAAAGTTGGTGGAGTCAGAAGAGGCGTTTGCAAGAGATATGCAGTATGTTGTCAACAACTACATCAAAGAAATGGACAAAAGTCCATGCCCAAAGACCTGCGAGATAGCAAAGACGTTCTCTTTACAAACTTGCGGCTATTTCAGAATTCCACAACAAGTAGGATGTTAAACTCTTTTAAACCTCTTCTAAATCCATAAATTACGCTTCTTTTATGTTATTTTCAAGTCTACTAAATAATTTATTCGATTTTTCAGTGTCCTCATGAAAGGAATACAGTATTATGCAGACGACCTCTCGTCTTGGAAAAACCTTTCTGAGACTGGTGAGCTCATCTTTTGTGATACATTTATAATTTATTCTACTATTTAGTGGCGCTATCTGCTGCCTAAGAACCCGAGTTCGAGTCCCGGAGAGGTCATGGATGTTTGTAAATGTATAGTGCCTTTGGGGGCGTTATAAATATTCGGCAAATCGAAAGTCCCGAGGGATTGATGGTAGGGAAAGAGGGAGGGGGGAGATCCATGGGGTTTTTCAAAATTGGCGTGGGTTGGAAAGAAATCGTAATGTCAGCTGCATGATTCTCAAAGCTGCTGCCAAAACGACAGGCGTAATCTAGGCCCCCGTTGTCACGATGAATTTCTTGGAACTCAATCTGATGTTACTGTCGATTCGGGAGCGCAAAAGCAGGGGGAAAACGAAACGATATTGAAGCGCGGAAAATACGACATATAATCAATTTCATTTTTTGTGGTTAGTTAGTGAAAGGCGAATTAATACTTAACTTGGTAAACCTCAAATTCTCAGGTGGTGTATTGTGTAAATGCTGAAAATGATATAAAGATACAGTCACGTCTTATGGTTTCTTGAGACCCTGGATCCCTATGCAAAAGTACGCCAGACCTGCGATCCTTTTTATAGCATACGTTGTCAAATACTCATACATACTATAACCCGTGACAAAATAAATGTGCGTAACCAGGAAGGGGGGAGGGGGAACCAGCCTATAGACCTTCCTATAGACCAGCAGTTTTTTCTTCTCACCATAGAGATTACATTTCGACTCGATGCATTCGTTGATGTGTTTATTAGAAGATAATAAACAAGACCGGTATACGCTACTGTGATTAACCCTCCGTTAGGCGCGCGAATCTCTCAGATGCATGATAACAATAGTTTCGGTGCTGCTTCTACACGGTGTGGGTTGAAACGTACCGTTCCTTCTACTATCTGCCTTTTGTCTCTCGTCCTAGGATTCAGTGTCAAGGACGAGGACTATTTCTTCATACAGTCGACTCTCGAAAATTCAAACCTTCGATAATACGAACCTCTCGATATTTCGTAGTAAATGCTCGGTCCCTAGAAAAACTCTTGATATTTCAAATTAAAACAATACGTTTGGGTACACTCAATATTTCGAAGTAAAATCTGTGACTCGCCAGACTACAACACGCGATAGTTTAAAATTATCTTATAAACTCTCTACAATTTGATTACTCACTATCATGTACAGTCCTTTAGCAAACAGGTTGGAGCTTTCAAGTTTGTATTATCTCTGCGTGTCTCCCCTGTAACGTAACCCGTTTGATGACCATCAGTCTGCTACTCCTTCTTAGTGTTTATGGTTCCTCAGGCGAAAAGACACTTTTATTGAATTCCTTCTTCAAGTGGACAATAGGCCAACCGCACCTGTTGTCAGCCGTCCATATCTTTCACTTAACAAGTGACCTTACTACACATGTGTTCAGAAAGGATGGTACGCTATTGTGAAGAAGAGATGCATAGGATTGTGTATGAATGTATTGAACGTATTCTTTTAGTATAGGACTTTTAACTTCTGTATAACATTATATGTATAATATGTACTTTTTAAAAAATACTTTAAAATAATTTTATATATGTACAATTGTTGTTTTATTACATCATTTTAAACTTAAATTATTAGAAAAAAATACTCTTCGTGTATTTTGGGAGTTTTTTTTTTTACCCTCTTGATAATTCGAAGTTTTTTATTGGTCCCTCCAACTGCGAATTATCGAGAGTCGACTGTATTTCAAATGGCAAGGGCAATTGAATCTGATAGATGCAGCGCGCCCAACAACGTCAGTTTTTATGACTTTCTACCATTTCGTTAATTTTGATTTTTTTCCCTTATAAAATAGTGTAGTTTTCAGATTTTTAAGTAAATAATTCGAAAGAAGTATTTTGTTAACTTCTGTATGATATATATATATATATATATATATATATATATATTCTTGGAGAAGAGATGCCGCGTCTAGTTAGTGACTGTATTTTATTCAATCCTTAATGTAGTTGGAAACAACTCCCAAAATATCTATATGGGAATCAAAATCACTCAGATCCTTGCGCACATATCTAGGAAAACTAGGTCACGAACTTTTGAAAGAGCACCTGCGAAGACGGTTTGAGTGTAACATTCACAGGACTTGTTCATTTTGACTCAGAATTGATTGAAGAAATATCTGATACATACAACGTCCATACAATAAAAAATCGATAAACATTACCAGAAACAAAGAAGAATAGATACTGTTCCCTCTTGTCAGGACATCAAGAAAAGGTTATTAACATTTTGTTATGTATTATACAAAAAATCCATGTGCCTTGAACATTGCAAGGTGATTTGTGAAGACGCTAACGAGGCATCTTAAAATGTAAGAAGTGGTGATTCAGTGATAACTAACCATTATTTTCTTAATGGGTTTTCGTTTGAATATTTTAATTATTTCTGATTATATTTTACGTCAAATCTCACCAATAAAATGATTAATTCATCTTCAAACGTAAGTATGAGGGGATACATCTGAGAGATGCCGCGTTCCTACGGATGGAACTTTTTGAAGCGCGCCTAAAGGAGGATTAATCACATTCTGACAAACAGGCACAATACAACTGCATCGATTTTCAACTAAATGAGTCATGAGGGTGTATGGTGGTAGGCTGTGGCGTAATGGAGAATATTAGAGCCACCCCCCCCCTACAAAATCAGGTTTTGGGCCCCAAGTCGATTCTTACGGAGGATGCAAAACCATAGCCTTTGGACCCCTCCCGATGCGGGGTTCGGGGGTGTACGTTATTCCACTAGTGGTAGACCTTGGCCTAGCCATAGACATGACATAATATAGTACTCATGTCACTGTTGCCAGTTGGTGTATAGTTCGAAATTTCCAATTTTTTCGATATCTACATGAATAACATTTGACGATTAAAATTGGATCCTGATCTTATTAACCACATAACTGTTGCTTTTTTCTGTCATATTATGTAAAAAAAATAAGCATATTTTTAACAAACATTTTTATGATGAAATCATTTATAAAAATTTAAATTAGCAGTCAGAAATGTTATAAATATTGAATTTAAAGAGTTATGCTAATTTTTATTTTCATCGGAAAAACATATTTTTCCTTAAAGTTGGCTTTTTTCCCGAAGAGATAAGAGAACTCAAAAGAACACTTAACAAAAGAGTATTATTAGGTTTAAAAAGATATTATTGTAATTACAGTTAATTATTCTCTTTAAAATTTTGTTTTTGTGTGGTAACTTTTGAAACAGAAAGACAAGCATAGTCCAATATTGCAATCGTGGCGAAAATATCGTGTTTTCTTTTTTCGCCCGTTTTCCCAAATCGTTTCTTTTTGAACAACACAAAACATTGCCTTTTTGGTCTCAATTTTTTGTCACTGTGAGAGAAATCCCTTCTAAAAAACTTTTTTCTGTCAATCGTAAGGGACTGGGCAAAATTCCTGGTCGTCCGTCCTTTTTTCTCATTTACCGCCTCATATCTGCCAATAAGGTGATCTATAATATCAAGACTGAAATTCAAATTAGATAACTTTCCTCCCTGTTTTTTTATATAAAACCAAAGCATTTCACAATGATGTATTTATAATATGGAAGAATATTTCTTTGTATTATTTCTTGCCTCTTTTTTTTTTGTTATTGCGTAATTTGTGAGATACTTATCGGTTGTATCTGCATCACAAGAGAAGTCCGAGAACAATCTTTCATTACTTCCAGAATCATTTACAGAAATTTCAGACTCCCTATCTGAGTCAATATCAGAATTGTTTTCTGTTATGAGCCTCTCATAATCATTCCTTTTTCTTCTACTTTTAGCTCCAAATTTAAAAAAAATAGTGTTCGTATAACTTGCGGTATACCGATCTACAAGAAGAAAATTCCCGCCTTATGTAGTCTAAAAGAATGCAGTAAAACCTAATCTTGAAACCGGTTTAGACATTTTTTTGTAACCTTAACTTTACTCTAATAAAAGAAACATCTGTTAGAAATATTGCACACTATAAAAAAGCAAAAAATACAGACAAATCAGAGGATTATAGTAGAAAAAGTGTTGCCCGAGTGCCACTCAGACAAATCAGGGACCGTTTCAAGTGCCCGAGCGGTATTCAGGCAAAACAGAGAAGTGGTTAATATTTAAGGTAACTAGCTTTGTAAAACTAAGTTTGAAACCTCTCTCTACCAAAGTCTCATTACGTGAAAATGATAAGATCTTAAGATTTCTTAAAATCCTGAACGCATTTTTAAAAAATCCTATGGAGATTAAATTTTTCCTCTCAAAACTAGACTAATGCATCGGTTTGAACAGAATAGAGAGACCGCGGTAGCCTAGTGGTCGAAGTCATAAACTCGTGGCTAGAGGTCACGAGTTCGTACCCAGGTGTCATTGAAGACCCTCCGTGTAGAGGGGCTGATGCGCGTTCAATGTGTTCAATGTGCTATAATTCTATGTCCTCCCGTTGGTGGGGTATGTTAGTTTGGAAAGGGGTATCAGCTCAGGTGTTGTTCTCTTCACTTGATCGAGGTTCATCGCCAACAGCCCTCATGTTGCTTAAGAGTGTAGCGTTAATGAAACACTATGTCATCGAGCGGTGAAAAATTATAATTGAAAATTGGGTCGCAAATATTGAAAATTTGGGTAGCACTGCACTACGTGGATTTAAAACTAAACTTAAATATGTTGTGCAGAAATCTAGGTATATATTGAATAAAATAAAAATTTATGTTTAGCAATTAGTTAAAAAATAAGAATTATGTTTTTTTTTTGTTTTGTTATGATAGCTTAGCTTTTTTCACATGGAACTATTTTTCAATCTTTAGGAACGGGATTTCGATATGCACGTATCTTATTGCAGAGACGAACCTGAAGCTCAACACCTTCTGCAAGAAGGACCTCTCAAAGAATATTTTGATGCAAGTTTGATTCTATATAAATATTACTTGTATTATATTACTTGTATTTATGTGTTTGAAAGTTTGATTCATTCCAACTTTTATGAGAACTTCCTAGAATTTTCTTAAATTACTAATTTAAATGTAATTTTGATACTTACGTATTATCGCAACAATCGCCAACTCTATTAATAACTCGTCAAGATGGCAACCCATTTTTCTAATGTGCCGTATGCGCTGAATTGTCAACCATGTGCCTCGTTTCGTATAATGTTGCAAATAGGTTGCGATAATACGTAAGTGCCATAATTTTTTATTTAAATTATTTTGAATGAAGTTATATTAGAATAAGTATGATAACATTAATTTTTTTGAAAAAAATATTACAGGAATTTAGCAAAAAAATTGAAGACGAAAAAACTTTATCCGAGCATTTGAAACTTCCCATTCAAAGGATAAATGATTATCAGCTGCTTTTGAAGGTAAGCATCTTAAAATTGAATGTTATTTGCACCTGAAATATTTTAAATATTTCTGAATGCAGTAAAGTTAAAAGTCTTTAAAATAATAAAAGAACGTGGAAAGCCACGCGATAGAAGTGAAACTTCTTTGGCGACGTTGACCATAAATGCAGGAATAGATCTAGTTATATTAAACTGCTGAATAACTTTAATCAAATAAAATTCGAAATTCATTTATTGTATGAAAATATTTTTTTTTTCAATTATCTGCATCATCATTTTCCCAAGAAAGATACAATAGGTGTGTGGTAACTAAAGTAGGATATAAAAATCTTGGATTGTAGTCAATCACGAAAATGTTAGAAAACTGCATCAATCGTGGTTCCGTATATTGTTTTTCCTTCTCTAGAATCAGTATTCATTGTCAAATTCAGTGTCCGTTTCAAGAATTCAATGAGTGACTTTGCTTCTTCTGAAGCAAAATTGACATTAAAGTCTCCTGTTAAGATAATCGGCTTTTAAACATCATCGAATCCAATTATTGCAGCAGCCTCTGATGTGTACAGCACTAAAACTTTATGGATAAAGATGATAAAAGCTGCGACTGAGCTACCTGGTGATATATAGAATTTCACCAGGAATTGGTGCTGGTTTTGCTTTTTTTTTTCTTTCACGAAACTCTTTTCCTGTTTTTGCATTTGTTCTAGGCTATCTGACCAGAATTTATTTTGATTCAATGGAAATAAAAATTAATAATATAAACTTAATGCATCACTAACAGAAGTCACTGTGTTTGTTTACAAGACGCTATCCGTGGCGATTCTGGCGCGAACGTTAGTGACCTATACACAATGCTCCATACACTCCCTTAACGGGAAGAGCCATTTTATGGTAATATTTTGGGTGCGTTTATTCGTTGAAAATGGCACGTTAAAAAACTACGAAAGTACGCCACGCGAGTTCGTTACGAGAGTAGCAGGGGTACCCACTTAATGTCCCCTATACCTAAGCGCCTTTAGTCCATAGCAGCAAGATATACTTTTGATGCACAATTCTCCCTTAGCAATCGTCCAACTTTTTCACGGATATGACGCTAGTCACGTGGTGTACCCCACCCCCGCTCTCTTTTCCTCCCGCTCGCTATCTGCTCACTATGGCGACGTTTCAGGGGGATGGGGGGAATCACTACTTCCGTTCCTTTTTCACTGTTACGCAAAACTGGGTAAATTTCCCATTCACTCCTGCCCTCAAAGAAGTTTCACTTCAATAAATTAAAAATTAAACACAATGATCGGTAATTGCTTATTGAACCATCGACCAATTTCTTCAAATCAAAACACGTGAACAAATACTCCAATATGCAGCCCACAGTGTAAACCAGTGGTTCCTAAATTTATTGATAGGCCCGAAATTGCGGCTCCCCAATCAGCTGTTCTTCTTGCACTACATGTTCGAAATGCTTGTTCTAGTGAAGTTTTTCCTTGGAACAATTTAGTGATCTAGACTAGATTTTCATTTTTCCCAAGGCCTTTCAGAGTCTGTAAAAGATGATCTTAATATTAAACGAAACCTTCGCAGACCCCCTAAAATGGCACTGGGGCCTTTGGGGATCAGCGGACCACAGTTTAAGAACCACTGATGTGCCGTCCCTACTTATATTCAAGTACAATAATTATAACGACGACGGCATTGGCGATATTTTTTTAATTGGCTTCAGCTTTTGGTTTGATGATCACGGTTAATGGTTTGTTAGTTATGGTTTCGAAGGTATTACGTAAATTTGCGTACGGTATGCATGCAATTTTACGCTCTATTGCTCTCCTTGGAGAAATCCCTCGCTTCTCGATCAGGAGCGACTGTATTCAAATAACATCGTAGAGATCGCAGCCTACGTGCTGTCAACTCAGTTTTCTTTGATTTCCCATGGACACACCACCACCACCCAATTCGCTAAATTCATATGACGTCATAGTCGCATGATACTGACAACTACATGTTTCTAGTCAATCAATTCAAAAACTCATTTGACGTCAGAGTCCAACGATAAAAGCAATCATGTAGCTAATCAGTTGATGTACTTCGTTGTTGCCAAATTTGCTCTTTGCAGAAATTTTCTCGTAAAAAAAGTACCTATTTATCAACAATAATACCGTAAATAATATACAAAATGCATTTTTTTTTTTTTTTATTCATGCATAAAATAAATTTTCTTTTTAATTTAAAAATCTTTTTGAAGAAATTTTTTTATTACATTTATGTAAGCAACTTCAACATCTAATGGACTAAATTCATGTGACGTCATAATCACATGATAATTTTAAACCACGTGTTTTTAGCCAATCAAGTTCAAAAACATGTGACGTCATAGTCACGATAAATGCAATTATCTATTTTCAGCAAATCAGTTCATGCACTTCGTTGTTGCCAAATTACTCTTTTTATAGAAACTTTTTCTTAAAAAAAATTAATATTTGTCACTTTATTTAAAAGTACATGTATAAAACAAGACTTTTTTTTTTCAATTTTAAAATCTTTTTGCAGAAATTTCTTTTTATAACTCTTGAGCATCTTTACCCAATTATGCAATTTGAAATTTTACCTAAAAAGTACGAGCTAAGTCCGTTTTGAATTCAATGTAGAACACGTGTTTATATTATGTGACCATCATGAATTTAGTCCATTCCCACCTATCCATTAAGACATTGCTCAACTCATCGCTGTTCAATTTTTATTTATATTAAAATTCGGGCTTGCTTTCATCGGTAATGATCTTAATTTTAAACGTAATTTATATCAATAAAAATCTCTGTTTGATATTTTATTCTCGATTGAAATATATTTTTAAGAAATAACATGGTGCTTTTGTACTAAAAGTGTTCATCTCAAAATTTTTACATAGAGCAATCAAATATATGCGGCTTTAAGTCGAAAAATGGGGTGCCAGTTTAGTTGCCAACTTTGTCATCTGATGGTGATTTCCCATTTTCAAATTAAATTACATTGTTCTAGCATTATTTCTTTATTTTATCTCAAACGAAGTTATTTCATTAACCGCCGCGTTTATTATCAAAATTATTATGAATCTTTTTCTGCATTATCTTAATTGTATAACAAATTTTGGTACTTATGTTTATCGCAACAATTAGGGGCCGTGGGCAGCCTAGTGGTTAGAGCATCGGACTCCAGACCGGAGGGCCTGGGTTCGATGCCCGATGCCACTAAATACCACCGAGTATAGACGGAGTACGTGCTCGTTAAATCAGGGGGTCCGAAAGTCTTGTGGGCGGTCGCAGCAGAAATCACGAGTGCAGGGTGCTGGAGAATATTTCCCTCCCCTTCAGTTCCATGCCAAAATTGTGGAGGTGGAGATAGGTGGTGTCGCCATCTATCGTTAAGAAGTCCAACCTGTCTCACAGGCTATGGCAACTTTCATTCCTTCCCTGCGGGAAGGAAACAACAACAATATCGCAACAATTGCCAACGTTCAAGAAAACTCGCCAAGTTGGCAATCCCAATTTTGCATGTGTCGTATGCACTGAATTGGCAATCATGTGCTTCATTTCATATAATGTCGCAATAGGTTGTGATAATACGTAAGTACCCAATTATTTTTATAATTCTATTTTTAATCGCCGTTTAATATGTTTTATTACAACAATTTTACGAAGTATATTTTTGGTATAATATATCAACAAATCAATGATAATCTTGAGTAAATAATATTTTTAATGAAATATTTTTTATCAAAATAATACGCTTTCTCTCCACCTTACAAATAATTTAAAATCCAGAATAAATGATTAAATACAATAAAGTATATGTCATTGTTTCTTTTTTTCACAACTGGATTCGCGGCAAGCCGATAACACAGTAGATGACTTTGCAAACTAGAATTAGAGGGTTAAAATCTGTGTTTGTTCCAAAGCCAAGATGCAATTGGATTGGTCGAGATCGCTTGGGGCTTTATTTATTTATTTTTTAAAAAAAGAATTAACATTGTGCTATTTTTTAAAGGAACTAATGAATTTTTTTTTTTCAGGAGCTTATCAAATACACGGCAAGATTGAGAGAGGACACAACGGACTTGGAGAAGGCGCACGACTTCATGCAAGCCATTCCACAGCGTATTGCTGATCTGCAGTACATCAATTCCATACAGGGTTACAAGGGCAACCTGCACAAGTTGGGCAGGATACTTAAACATGTAGGTGTAACATCTGAAAACTATACATTTTTGGATTAGGGAAATGAAGTACTGACTAGTTGACCAATCTGATTTTTAAAGTGAAAATCTCTGCACTTCTAATCGATAATTACTCAACTAACAGCTATTGCCACATTCTCTTTCACACACACAGTCACTCACTTTCATCCCTTAGAGCAGGGGTTGGAAATTTGTTTTGGCTTGAGGCTCCATTGTGATGGAGGGGGTACCTTTTTTAAAATGATGGCACATTTTCATTAGTTAACTTTGCTATCAGTAGAGGCATGAATAGTACCAATAACAATAAATGTACGTTAAATAAAATAAGGGCAGTTTTAATTAATTTATTTATTTTGCTAATTTCGTATCATCTATAGCTGCAGGCACATTTGATTTTAGAATCAGTTCATTGAGACTAATATCAAGCTTTGCTACATTTTTTTAAAAAATCAGGAGTGAGATTCGCTTGTTGAAATTCTCATCACATTTCTCTACATTTTCTCTTGTCGATCTTCATGCAATCTTGTGTCGAACTTTTCTCACAAATATATGGTGACCCAAATATAAAGAACATTTCCTCTATATGATTTTCTAATTGTCATGGCGGGCCATAAAAAAACTATCTGCGTCCGCGTGTGGCCCGTGGGCCGCTATTTGCAAACCCCTGCCTTAGATCCAATCTGCATAGTCTGTTTCCACTGGAAGCAGGTGTCTGTCAAACTCTAAGCGCGTATAAAATTTCAAAAAATATTACCCTATGTAAATTTAAGAGAAAAACTCTCGAGAGAGCTCGCTACAAATCAAGTGATAATAAGAATGTTAATACTGAAAGATGCACGTGGAGATACATCAGTTTTTCATTCACGTATTATCATTTCGATTATAAAAGACTTTTATTAAAACTCAATTCTCTTTGTTTTGTGCAGGACTGGTTCGAAGTGACAGACGGCCACAATCTACGCCGGGAGAGACTGCTGTTTTTGTTTAAAGGAAGAATCTTTATCACTGACCACAAACGGGTCGGAACCACTCGCTCAATTTATCTAGTCAAACACGTCATAAAGGTAAGTTGTGAGGGTTTTTTTTTTGTAAAAAAAAAACATGCATACCTGCACAACTTCACCTTTTGGAAGAATATTGGTTGTTGCAGAATTTGGGGTATTAAATAGTCCTTTAAATAAAAATAATTGTTTTATAAAAGAATTATTATAAAAATAATAGAAGCGGGGCTATATATTCGAATATCTGGCAACAGTTTTTTTTTTCTGCTTGCATTAACTATATTTTCAAACATCTGGGAACAGATTTTTTTCTGCCAGCATTGTCCATACATTCAAATATCTGGCAACAGTTTTTTTCTGCTTGCATTGGCTATATATTCAAATAATTGGCAACATTTTTTTTTTGCCTGCATTGGCTATATATGTTATTCGAATTTCGGAATGTGAGTGTCAATGTGCTGAAATTCAATGTTTGTTTTGTGCAACTTGAGTATCTTGAGTGTTACTCTATTCGATGCAATTGTTCTTATGGTTCAACTGTAACAATTATAGGTATGTTTTAATGTCTTGTAATTGCTTACGAAATTCCATGCAATTATTTAAATAAATCACTTAAACTGTTAACATTTGGGTTCGAAATCTTTTGTCCACAGATTCTCTTAAATTTTACGTAAATTAAGATCATATTTAGATTCCATACATACAGTCCTTTAATTCGATTAAGGCTAAACTTTCACATTTTTAATTCCTTTTAGAAATTTCTTAAGGATTTATAAAAATGTATTGTAAATATAAGTTTGAAAAAAAATTTCTTTTGATTACCTAATTTTGAAGTATTGTGCAAAATGTTTGCTATCAAGTGAAGTATTGTAACGTTTTTAAATTTACTCATCAACAAATAATTTGCGTTTTTAAGGGAACCAGGACATGCTCGGAAGTGTAAAATTCCAAAATTAAGACCCTTTGTTTATGAGACATATATCTTTTTAAATTTCCAATAGAGCTTAGATATTTTACGTTCTTAATAAAGATAATTTAATTATTCTGTAGAACTACAAAAATGACTTTTTAGTTCAAAGGTTTTTTTTCCTACTTAATTTAAGCAATACATAATTTTTGAGAACTCATAATACATACTTATGTTTAGGTGCCATTTTTTTAAAAAGTATCTTTTTTTATGCAAAATATTTTTTACACATATATAAAACAATACACAAAAGACAGTGAATCTATTTTTTTAGTGAAAATTTAGTATAGTTTCTTTAAAAAAATTATAAAACTTTTTGAAATTTGGAAAATTTTTATTTTTTTGCTTTTTCTATGCATAAAACCATTTTTAAATATTTAGGCACTATTTTAATAGAAAAAAAATTAGGTTCACTATATGCATAGGCATCTTATATAGAAGTATAAAAAATCCGGAGTTTTATAGTGCAATAGTTTTTTTAAAAAATGTACCTAAATGCAAAAAAAAAAAATGCTTTTGAGAAAAAGTGAAAAAACTAAGCGACAAAAGGGGCGTGGTCATTTGTTTACATTTTTATTTTTCATATTTTAGGGCTATTTTATCAACAAACATATAAGTATTATATATTTTTAGGTTCAGAAAAATATACACTATTTTTTAGAACTAAAATTGAAAAATCGATTTTTTGAAAGCAAATGATGTCCTGGTTCCCTCAATGATGTAAATATTTTTATATATCTTTTTCCTCTCATTTTTGGCAACAAATTTCATACATATTTTTTTTTCTTGTAATACTATTCTTAAAACGTATATGTGTATATTTTAAATCAACTGACATTAAATAAAAAAATATTCATTTATACGCTTTTTGCAAAATCACGGTTCCGAACGTAGGCAATGTAATGAAACACGTGAGCCAAAAAAGTTTCGCCAATTTATAACAATTGAAAGTAAACAAGGCAGAGAGTAGTTTAGGAAGAAAATCTTTTATGATTCTTTTTATTTATAACCTTTTCTGGCTAGATTATACATACCATGTTAATATTTAAATATTAAACTATTTTTTCTCCCTTCTCATATTTATTGGAATAAATATTTCGATATAAAGTCATGAAAGTTTTATGTTTTCATTTGATTCATGCTATTAACTCGCTTCTACCATATATAAAAAAAGATTCACAGCTAAAATCAAGAATGAGAGGGAACTTTAACACACAGAATCAAAATACGCCATTTTGGCTTTCTGCCTAAAAGTTCCATCAAGTGCTGATGTTGCGCACAGTAACCTCTTCGCCATTTCTCTAAGTCTGTTCCGTCCTATTGTTCTTCCTCGATATGTTGCCACGTGACGGTATTGAATATCGCGTTCTAAATAAATGAACCGTTAACTGGCTTCAGAAATACTTTTTGCACAGGTCACGATTCTCGGCCTGCTAACGCTGCTTGTCTGAAATTTGTTCGAAGCTTCGAAGCTAAAAAAATCAAAATGTCTTCCTCAGTCAGTAAACAGCATTATATGGTAAAGCAGGAATGATATGCTCTTTTAAAATTTTCCACAGTTTAGAAATCAAATGCAATCGCTTGGCTTGTCTGTGTAAAGTGTTTGTTAGGAGTGCATTTCAAAACAGTCTGTGCGCAAACTTTTATAGATGATCTTGGAAGTTAGCCAAATTACGGATTTAAATATAAGAGCAAAACACAGCATTAAATTATTACGCATGTTTAATGCACTTACAATAAGATTTCTGTTAGTTGATCTCTGAAAGGGGAAGCATAAATCTGGCCAACCCACGACAATTTTATTTTTTTAGCATTATTTAACCCTTTAACGACTGAGAAAATATTTTACTCCATTTTAAAAGGGGGATTGCCGTATTTAATTATAACCTTATCCTAGTATTTGATACAATGCAGAACGCAATTACGTAAACGGGAACGTTGAGGAAACAAGTAATATTAAAATCTCTTTTTAAAGTCAATTCCTACTTCGTTAAAAAAACGTACTGGCGCCATCTGTTGCAGCCAGTTGTAACTTCGACAGAAACAACGAAGAATAAATTTAAAATTAAAAAAATAAAATTTAATTAATGAATTCATATTTGAAAAAACTGTATGAACATCAAGTATCATTCACTTGATGTTTAAAAAACATATTCGAACTTTTAATGGATGAATGGAAAGTATTTTACTAACAATTGAAAATTTGAACAAGATATTTATATAGGGAGAGAGAAAGAGTAAATTATATAATAGTAGGAGTTGGAAAAAGAACCATCAAATCTATTAGCGCCAATGATACAACATTTACGGGCTGTATTGTTCTTATTACTTATAACAGTTTATTGTGTAGTTAATAATATAACACCGTATTTCCTCTCATATATTTAACGTTATTTGGTAAGTATAATTTTGTACAATAATAAAACATATTTGAACAAAATGAAAAAAGATTCATGAAAATGGCAAATAGTTATATGGGAATAGTTTTTCTATTCCCATAAAATTCCCTCATAAACTACACATTGTTATGTACTTTTCTTGTAATTTTTTACTTAATTTACGTCTAAAATTAAAATGTACTTTTCTGTTAGCCGGGCGCAAATATCGTCAATTGAGAACCAAACGCTAGCCAAGTCGCCAAGCTAAGTCTCTTAAGTAGCTGTTCCAATCTACAATTGCTATTATGATTCACTATTCAGTTGTTTTTTCACACCATTCGACTGATGTCATCTCTTCGCTCAGCCTTAAATAAATCTCAAAGATGTTTGAAAACTCAATCTGGACGATTTTAACCACGTACCATTGCGAATGTTCTTCGTGCGACATGTTGAAAGATTGAACCTCCGACCGTCAGAAAAAAGTTTCATTCCATGATTCTGACAGCATGTTGCATTCTTTGCCAATATACCTTTCTCTCAGAAAAAAAAAGAACTGCATCTCTTCAGTTCTGGCATAATCCCAAATGTTCATCATTTTTTAAAAACAAAAATGAAAATGGAAGAAAGAAAGGAAAACGTTCTTTGTTTTGAAGGCACTTCAGGTAATAGCACAGAGCCCAAACGAACATTCCCCTTATGGTTGTAAGAAATTTGGCGGAATTCTACATTATTTGTGGCGATTTTTCGCTTGCGCCGGCTAACGGAAAGTCCAATTAAAATAAACATTTAAATACTATTATTTATCTTTTAGCCTTATAGTCCTGTAAGAGTTGAAGAACATTAAATTCATAAATAATTGATTCCTATAAAAACAGGCTCATAAGGTACGGAACTGAAAGGTTTTCTATTTTATCATGATTTTAATATTTCCATGCTAAGAAACAAGAATAATCAATATTAATCTGTTTCTTATAAATAAAAAGTAAACAAAACAAATCGTTAAAATTTTGATTGTAACGCTCAGGATACCTGACATTTTCCCATAGCAAATTAATTTAACTGTTACATTGTCAGATGCAAATATTTAAATACAATTTATTTATTCATATTTCAATTTATAATATATATATTATGCTTTGTATATATTTAAAATATATTTTTGCGTTGAGGTGTACAGCAATTCGAATCTCTTCTCAATAGGACAGAAATCAATCTTATTCATCATTTGCTACATGTTTAGTAATTTGATTAATTTCTCTACAGTTACCGGAAGTAGAAATTGTGGACTGTGCCGATGACGACGACTTGAAACTTCGATTCCAGAGCCTGAAGAGCGGAGTGCCTGGATTTCCATTCACCCTCAAAAGCAAAACCATTGAACAGAAGGAAGAATGGCTCAAAGCCATTCAGGAATCATCAGGACCACACAGTGAGAACTGATTCGCATCTCTTTGTTAGATACTTTTCCATTTCGCCGGAGCAAAACTCTCCAAGCAGACTTTATTGGAGACAACACACAATATACACATAAAAAAATGTTAATAACCGTTTGTTCACATTTTTTTTACTTCAAAAGAATAAGCATTTTAATATTATTTAAATTTTTTTTTTATTCCGTTCAATTCAAAATACTTTATTCGGTATTGATTGTATCACGTTTAGTGACTAGGGATTGCAATATCGGACCAAAAGTTCAATATCGGTATTCGGTATTTCTTAGAATTTAATACCCGGATACCGGCATCACAATCTAATTTGTATTCACAGTCTAAATTATTTCGAAAGTTAGGGAGACATTGTAGTAGCAGGTATTGATGGATGAAGGAAGGCATACGAGCTTGGATATGTTTTATTCCTCTTTCAACGAGAACTTAGTTAGGAGTAGTGTATTTAGTTCTTTTTGTCAGAGAAATAATTTATGTCTAGATTTTTAAGTTCAGATTTATAGTCTTTTATCTATTGTATCTGCAATGAAAAAATTAGATGATGGATTTAATGAGTTGCCTTTGAACTGTAGAACTAGCAAGTAAAAATAAAAATAAGAACAACGGAATGAGTGGAATAAAGACGTTTAATATTTTTACCTTCTAAAATGCATGTAAAATTATTCATTTATAATATATTTTAATCATGGTGCAATAAATGACACTATAACATAAAAACAAAAACGTATACTATTTTGCTAGGTTGGCGATTGATGAAACATATAAGAAACAATTTTAAAAAATTTCCAGTGAACATCGAAAAAATTGTATTTAAACTTGTGAATGCCGGTATTTCAAAACTGTAGCAAATGGCTCAAAATACCGGTATTCGGTATCCCCTGTATTGCAATCCCTATTGGTGACTTTATCATCTGTTCCAGCGAAATGGAAAAGTATGCTTTGTTATTATTAAATTTGAAAATTTTGATTTTATATATAGGCACAATGAGGACTCATTTGATATAGTAAACACCCAGTTCGGATATTTAACATTCATTAAATATTTTCAATTTACCTGATTATTTTTTTCAATATATTAATGGGATTATTTAGCACTTACATATTATACCATCGACCAAATTCGTTAAATCAAAAGACGTCGCCAAGCGATATGCAGCCAATAGTAGAAACATTCCCACGCATGTTTGAATGTAATAATAATTCCGATGACAGAGCATTTGTCAATACTTTTTTGATTTGGTAAAGGACGAAAAGGTATAATAAGTAAGTGCCGATTATTTTCCTCCGGTTTTTCATTAAATTGTAATAGTTATATATACTTATAGTTGTAATCTAGTTATTAGCTTATATATATAACTAGAGTTTTCATTCTTGATAATAACAAGATGTTTATTTTTAACTTCAAAAACACGTACTAACATTTTAATGTTTCTTAATAAGTTTATATTTGAAAAAGGTAAAAAGATTTAGTAGATTTAAAATTTTTACTCTGCAAGCTGTTGCATAGATCGCTTTCTGTATAGATCCCAAATCCATTGATAATAATCCAAGTTTTGTCATGTTCCCTTTTTAAGGACTATCTCAGAACTTTTTTAAAACTATTTAACGTCCCACAAACAGTTTATTATTCAAATATTGATTTATAATTACCTATGATTCAAATTTGATTATAATTACTTATATATACAAATAATCGAATATATTATTTATAAATATGATACTTATCAATCGAATGTTGATTAGTTATCGATCAAATATTAATTACAATTACTTATCATTCGAATATTGATTATAATTGAATATTTATCATAATTATAAATCGAATATTGACCAGAATTACTTATAAATCGAATATTGACTAGAATTACTTCATAAATCTTGAATAGTGACTAGAATTACTTATAAATATCTAATATTGACTAGAATTACTTATAAATATCTAATATTGACTAGAATTACTTATAAATATCTAATATACTAGTATTACTTATAAATATCTAATATTACTATAATTACTTATAAATATCTAATATTAATTAACTATAAATATCTAATATTAACTATAATTACTTATAAATATCTAATATTAACTATAATTACTTATGAATATCTAATATTGACTATAACTACTTATAAATCGAATATTGATCATAATTATAAATCGAATATTGATTTGTAATTACTTATAAATCTAATATTGACTATAATTACTTATAATTATAATAATGACTATAATTATTTACAATTTGAAAATTAAATGTAATTATTTACTACTCAAATAATAACAAATCGAATGTAAATGTTTCATACAAATGTGGTGATGTCTTTCAGTCGAGGATCTCGGGGACGAAGAGTTGGACCAAATAGAAGATCAAGCGACCAAAATCGAAGAGTTCTACGAAAAGCACGAGACGAAAGTCGAAGTTGTAGAAGACTTCGAAGCTTACGAAGAAATGCAGACGGTGATCACGGAGAGCGTCCGATCGGGATCCCTCACATCTCTAGAAGGTAAAATTCCTAATTTTACTACTAAATAACTAATGTCACATTATCTAATTTTAAAGTAAATTTTGCTTATTGTCTGTTTTTTTAGAGGAAAAAGTTAAAAAGAACAGTCTGCATTTTCTTAAAAAAATTTTACTTATCATTTCCAGACCAATATCTGTACTTTATATGGAGAAATGATATGTTACATTATATATATAAAATGCGAAAGTCAGGTAACTTGATATCTGGGAAATCTTCAGATTAACTGGGCTTATCCGTCGTACTTTAACGGATAGTTAAATGGATGGTCAAAATCTAACGGTTAAAGTATGGCAAATTGTTTCATTTCTCGCATTATCTAAAACATCAGATTTTTTGAACAGTGATCTCCAAGCTGAAGTACTAAAAGTGATAGGTAGTCAGAGATGTCTTTAAGACTTCTGGCGGCCCTGAACCCCAAGCAAAATTATTACTCGCCTACGATCCTTTTCATGTATAGCATACTGCGTCAGATACTCGTACTAAAGGTTGTTGTTGCTGATGCCACCTGTCTAATGGTGTCACATCAAGGCCCACGAAATTCATCGTGGCAAAGGACTGAATATACACTTGTCGTTAGCCATACCTTTGAGCCCCATACAGGTGACAGTACGTCTTGGCTCGGTTCCACCACAATTTTGAGAGAGAACACCTGTGGGTGGTCAGGGTCTCCCACATCTATTTTCCCAACCTCATGAGAGAACTTGCGGCTAGACGGTTATTTATCGCTTCCCCATGCACATTTACAAACATCCATGCCATCTCCGAGATTCGAACCTATGTCCTACGGCACAGTAGTCAGCATCTCTAACCTATATACCGGATGGGTGGCACCTGTTACAAATAGACAAAATAAATATGCATAACACACAACCTCTTAAAATTAGGTGTGGCCGTGTTTGTTTAATGGTTATAGTCAATAACTCGTGGCTACTGAAGATCCTCCTTTTAGAGGGGTTGATGCACGTTGAATCCATCGAGACCAGATTCCTCCCCATTGGTGGATGGTGAAAATTTAAAGGGTGGGTTTTCAGATCTCAGGTGTCGTACTTGAATGTGGCACAAAATTACAAGGTACGTTGAAAGAATATAAACGGTAAGATTTTTGCTCAATAAAAACTGAATGGGAAAGGGCAGTTATATTTTCCGGAGATTAAGTTCTAGCTTTAAACCCTTTTAAGTGAGCTCGGTTTCTTCCGGCATCCAGCCAATAGCTGTTGTATTACGTTCGTATATGATGTTAATTAGCGATCAATCGATTAGAAAAAATTTGTGAGTGGTGGTAGTGAGTTAACTGATAAATGAAGTCCTAAACCCTTTGAAATGTCGCGTTTTGAATCTTCCAGAGGGGTTCTCGTGTCGCCTAGCAATCTCTCTTCAAATTAACAGGCAGGTCCTTCATAACATCAGGACTTGAACCTTTGAGTAGACAAAAATACCACCGGCCACAAGTTCACAATCATGACTACACAGTACCTAACCAAGGTACATGTATTAGAGATTTTCTTTTTGCCCAGGGGTTGGCAGATTTTCAAAAAAGAAGATCCAAATTGTCAGCGAAGCAAGCTAATTAAGGGCTATTATATGCTCACATGTGAACACACGAGAGTTTATGCCCCTTCACACTGTGTAACGGTCTCACTAATAGGACTGTCACACTCCAATTAATATTTTAGCAAAGAGCAAAGTTCCGTGGTCTGCCTACCCCTATCTTTGTTGAATATTTTCGATAAAATAGAAGTTTTGCTAAAAAGATTTTGTGTAGACCAGGGATTGGCAACTTTATAACTGTGGCGTGCCAAACCTATCTACCAATAGGATTCAGCGTGCCACACAGTGGAACATTTTTGAAACTATTCGATTCTCACGATTATGCGTGTAGGATCCGAGAATAGAGGTCAATAGTATAGATATTTACAGATTTATATATCATACATTAATTTTGCATCATTTAAAGATATTTCTTAGCATAAAAATAAACAGCACAAAATATAACTATTTCTCCAACAAAAATTAAAATTGTATATATATTATGTATTTTTAAACATATTTATTAAACTAAGAAATAGACAACGTATAAGTTATATTTCCCTTAATTATAGTTTAATATATATTTTTATATACCGCTCTATACTTTCATTTCGCAAAATCAGAGATATAATTTTTGACTTTCATTGATCGCGATTCTGAGCATTCAGTTGTGAAACAATTTCTTTGCAGACTTGAAATCTTTTTCATATGAGGAAAGATTTTTTACTTAGATATGTGTAGCCAAAAGAGTATATACATGCAATTTTCTCTCTTCAAACGATAAAATTTCTGAAGAAATGACATTCAATATAATTTACAAAATAGCTGCAAATTTATCTTTAGAGTTATCTTTCAGATTTCTCCGTAATTCCCCTTAGATGTCTATAATTCTGAAGATGTTTGTCGAATAAGATCCCTTATAAATTTATCAACTTCCATCCTCTCAAAAATTGACAAATTTGTAGAGTAAGGCAGAGTGCCACTAAGAATCGTACCGCGTGCATAGTTGTAAACCTTGACCTTGCTCTGGAGTGGCAAAGAAAGTAAGAATGTAATTTGCTCATCCTTTTCTTTTCCTTTCGCAAGAAAGGTGAAAGAAGAGAAAAAAGAAAAGGAAATTAATTTTACTATTTAATGACCGGTATTGTGTCAATTATCATTTAGAGGTGGATATTTCTTCGTTCTGGTGTTTCGCTTACTTCTTACTTTAGTGAAATAACTACGATTAACCATACTAGCACTGAGTGGCTGAATAACTTATGTAATATTTTTTAAAAACAATTATAATAATTATACTGATACATAATAATCATAATGCTGCCGGCTTTAACTGAAGTGCATGTCCATCCCTATGACTTACAGATTTTCACTCTGCGCTGGATGATGAGCCTTCTCTGTGCCTCACGGCCTCCGACTTGGAGACCGGGGGTCCTGGCCGACCCCGATTCACGACCCCCTTGAAAGCACTCACCTGTGCAGGTAAGTTCATCAAAGGTGTTACCCTCCCCTACAACTTTATCACTCTTGTCCTCCGCTCTGCCCTCACTGCTTCATTTTTACCCATTTTATTAAAATTAAATATAAGGTGTAAGTTGTGTGACAACTTAACTTTTAAAATGGTTCTCTCAACTATGTTAAGGGTTGCCCTAACTTGTATCCTGCAGGTTACCAGAATAAAATAGTTATCTCACCAAAAGATCGCCAAATTTGACGTGCACCTTATATTTTGTTTTAATTTTACTTAGAATTTTTTTTCAAAAGAATTTTTTTTGATTACGCAAATTTATGAAACAATTGATTCTGAAACATGTACTTTAAAATACATAATTTATTTAATTTTATTAATCAGTTATGTTATATTGCTTATGAAAAGACTAACAACATAATTAACTTTTTGCAAGGCTACTTTCTTAACCATAACAGCTGGTGGTATTAATAAAGTTAATAGCTTTAATATAATGTTGACATCTCTTTCGACAAGATTTTCATAACATAATTTTGCGAGAAAAAAACTACGTAGCTATGTTATTACACGCGTGTACTGCATCCAAAATGCTTCCGAC